>APFE031173509.1:16209-65230 GCA_000404065.3 Pinus taeda
AATCTAGTTAATTCAAATCATTGGGCTGGTCGGCTCACATACTTGACATCTCAACCATAACCATATTTATCACTATTGCCTCTCTTCTTTGTAAATCAAGTCCTGATGATGAGTCTTGGTCTAGACTCGAAACGTTGACAAAGTAAAGATGAAAACTATGGAATATCCGAGTTTAGATTCTAAAAAACCGAACCACAAAAATCTACAATCCATTATACTATTCCACCCTTAAAATATCCTATTTCCAAATCAAAGAATGCATAAAAAATTAGAGATGAAATTTGTTGGTGATGTCATCATTGATGTCAAAGGTTTCTCGATGAATTCCCTGTATGTTGTTCCATTCATGCTCAAGACATTATGAAGTAACTATGAAGTCAGTAAAAAACCCTAGCATTGTACTCTTCCTCAGGTGGCTCGCAAAATAACAAGTAATCTCAACAATATTAGGCGTTGAACGCTAGGGCAGTACTATAGCAATCATTGTGGAAGCTTGAAAATATTTCTAGCATTTGTCCCTAGGCAAAGTTGGATCCATTAATAAGGAGTATGCAACATGTACCATTATTTGTTCCAACATAAATAGATATTTTTAGAGGGAATGCCCATGAGGTTTGAGCACTTTATACAGCTATGCAACTCAGGTTATTTTCCATTTTCTATATAAAAGATGCATATGAAGGCTGTTCAAATATAGTGTTGTTTCCACCATACCTTTGTGAGGTATGACTGCCCATCAAATTTTTTGATGAATGTGGATAAATACGAAATGGTTGAGAGTTAACTTTTACAAGGGATTTTTTTTCAAAATTAATAGAGCTAGAGCTGGCATTTGACGCCTGAGAAATATTTGTTGTGATTGCACTCACAAGGCGGAGGGAATTTGGAAGGGCATCAAAGTTACTCTAGATGATTATACTACAAAAGTTAGTGGCAAGTGATGATAAATAAATATTGAACCTTTCATTGAAGTCTTTGGCAAGTTATGATTTTGTAAATACAAGTTTAGAGGGGGTCACTTCTCATTGACAAATAAATCAATAAATATTTATATAAAATTTTAAATGAATTTTTGCAGTTGTCCATGCCATTGTTTTCATTAATTCCAACAAAAGGATCAAACATTGCTTCCAAAAAAATAGGCTCAAACTCATGAAGCTATTCACATATGAACTTAGCAAGCTATTCCACCACCAAGATTAAGGATTATCATTGCAACTGTCAGGATGCATTCAAGTTTTTAATGTGCCAGAGGATTCCCATGGTCTAACTTTGAAAGAAAATCTATAACAGTCTATGCCAAATATGTTTATGAAAAGACAACATAGGACCAGTCTATGTCAATGAAATTGTTATGGCAATTTTCATATATTTTTCACACAAGATAGCCAATGTCCACAACTATATGTAGAAATTTCAAACATGTTGCTAGTTCTATGACACTTTTGCAAGCTTGGAATATGTTAGATAGATTCTGAATAGTATGAGGGTGATCTTGAAGAGAGAGGGCTTATATCCAAGCCATGAATTCCCCATGTAGTACCCAACTTACAATCGAATTCACATAATCATGGGAGAGAAGAGGTGAAGTTTTTATAATGAGCTCAACTATATTGTTGGACTTTAACATTTTCAAATATGGAGATACATGTTCTGAATGACAAACAAAGACATGCATACCTAAGCAAAATGCACCAACTTGTAACAACTCACCAGAGGATGGACCTTTTGAATATGAATGGAAAGCTGATTCACATTCTGGAGTAGGATGCCATTGTCCTTATAGTTGATTGAAACTTGGGATTTCAATAGAAAATAAGGATTGTCCAGAAAAACAACCTATTACTCATGTGGAAAGATTTAGTTAAAATTGGATTATGCAAAAAAATCATTTTTGAGTTTATACACTCATTAGAGTTGGCTTATGTTACTTTATGTTGGGCGTGGGATCCCCCAAGGGAAGTTTTGGGGCTTAGAGCCTAGATTGTGGTCACAAATTGTAATTCAATGTAAAGACTCCACATTTTATGGGCGTGTAGCGCTTAACTTGTAAATGAGTCATAAGGTTGTCCGCCCTTAATTTTGTAATGTAATGTCGGCTGTAGAGATCTATCCATGGTCCGTGGACCATGGGATTATACAAATAGAGCGAGGCTCTAAGTTGTAAAGAAATCAATCTAAGATGGAATAGAAGCATAACGGAATATCCGAAGTGTGAATTCTAGTTTTGGGTCATAGAGTAGGAGAAGGCTCTACAGCTAAATGTGCAGAGGCCTAGTAGTTCGCAGTTGAGTGCGCGGACCCCTACAGCTGAGTGCGTAGGGCGAGTCGAGTCTGTAACAATTGGAGCATTAATAAAGAGAAGTTTTATATCATTTATGCATATTTATTTCCTGTTTTATGCATTGGATGTATTGGATATGAATTGTATTTCTACTGTTTATATATTGCACGAATATATATAAATGTGTTAATTAAGTAAATACCGGATAGAATATATGTTTACGCGAAGTTAACTAAGATCGATGAGAAGATAAGTAAGATACACAGTGTATTTTGGTGAAATAGCACAGATCGCTGCCATAGCAACACGAAATCATCTCAGCCCCTGGTTAGGGCTGCGTGAAAGATGACCATAACAGATAACGAAGGTCTTGTAGGTCAGAACAGTGCACGAAGTGACTTGCACGAAGGTAGGCACAACTGGACTAAATCGACACCTCAGACATCTCAAGAGTGTAGAAACTTGGTTCTAGCATCCCCCCATACTGCTTTGGGTGAGACTTCAGTCCGCACTCCATGGGCTGATGCTGAAAGGGTCAGTAGTGTAGGGATTTGTTTGGCTAAATAACTTCGAACCTGGGTTAGGCCCCCTCAAGCCAACAAATGGTTCCTTTGCCAGGACTGGAATCTGGATAGAGATGTTTGATGTCATATCATTGGAATCCAACTAAGAAGGAAATTGAAGGCTGGTTGGACAGAAGAATCCATGAGTTCGTGGCACAGGAGAATAGAAACCCGTGATTGTTAAAAGAAGAGTGGTTAGACTGCTACCTGTACATAGAGATCCGCAAAATCTTCTTCACGTCCTTCCCTACTGAGCTATACGAGTGGATCACGAAGCTAGCAGATAGCTAAGGAAGGTGGAAACTAGATGATCATATTGTGTGGACCCCAGAGTTAGTGCGAAGATTGGAAGTGTCAAAGGATAAGATCACACATGCCGTTGATCATTGGCTTGATCAGATTATAGGAGGATTCATTACTGAGTTTGCGGTTGACACCTTAGTCAGTTATAGCGAGGCAGAGCGACGCTTTCTCAAAGGACTGTGAGGTAAGTACGTAAAGTATTGAAATACTTGGATTAAAATGCTATTGTGCGAAAAGAGGGTAATGTAGTTACATTGATGTTCGGGGTTACGCGAAGTGGACAAGCTTAGAGAAACGAAGGAAACAAGGGAAAGGTCTCTCCATGAAGTGCGATCCATTTGATAAGACAAAGAATTCCGCGAATACCACCTCCACCCACATCGCCACCAGCTTCACCGCCATCGCCTCCATCTTCGCCCGTACCACCTCCACCAGCACTGTGATTCAATATGGCAAGCACAATAAAGTTGCTTGTGTTCAAGGGATTGGGGAATGAGGATCCAAACCAATTTTGGTTCATTTTAAGAGTTGTATGGGAAGTGTAGGGAGTTACAGATGATAATATAAAGAAAGTGACTTTGGTTAGTGCCTTGTAGGATCGCGCGCTGACTTGATATATTAAGCATTCTAATGATAATCTGAATGCAGGAATCACGAATATCCAAACAATGCTAAATAAGGAATTTAGCAAGCCGAAGTCTGAAGCATAGTCGATCATTGGATTGAAAGAGATCACGATGGTACCAGGCGAGACTCCTTGGGAGATGGATCAGAGGCTGAAATGTATGATTCACAAAGCTAATATGAATATGATGAATAGACATCACTGCGAATGGTTTGTAGTGTCGCTAACACCACATTTAAGGAGTGCGCTATCGCAACAGAAGCTAACGACTTAGGCAAAGGCTTTATGGATCGCGATGAGGCTGCATGAAACCCTGATGCAGGATCCCAACTTAGGAGTTCAGCAGATCCATGTGCAGCTGAAGAATTTATGCCTTGAGATGCAGAGTCTGAAACAAGACAGGATGGCTCAACCAGAAGTGCGTGAAGAGGTGTGGTGTGTAAAATGCAAGGGTCAGGGTCATGACAAGGACCATTGCCCAATTTTCTCAGATTACCTCGTAGGAGGAGGACCGATGCCATTAAGGCTGGAAATGCAAGCAAGACCTAGCGTGACGCCATCTTTGTGGTGCACAATTTGTTAAATAGCGGGAAAACATGCCATAGATAATTGCCATTTGCTATAGAAGTACACACAAAATTCACAATAATTGTTCTGTAATTTTTGTAGGTCGGTGGGACACGATGAGCGCACTTGTAGAAGCTATGAGTTGATGATGGACAGGACTCCCACCTACAGAGTTCAGGCTGAAACGCGACCCCTAGACTAGAATGCAGGAATGGCATGAACGAGATTTTAGGGGCGCAGACAAGGTTGAGGCGGAGGAGAACCTGGGAGAGGTCGTGGATAGTTGATATGCTACAATTGCGGAGGGCCAGGACATTATGCCTGTGATTGTATGAATCCAATGCGCCCGTCATGTTTGTATTGCACCTTGTTTGATCATGAGACAGAAGATTGTCCTACGCTGATAGCTAGGATTTGTGACAAAGGAGTGCTACTGCCTCCCCCGACTTGGAACCTATAGATGATGAGGTCTGACCCACACGAGGAAGATCCGAATGTGAACATTGTGCTCCGAAGTGGAATCACGATGGGAGATGACAAGGGAAAACAACCAGAAGATAGTACTTGGGTTTGCAAAGCTCCATCGAAAGAAGTGGAGTTTGATTTGGAGTGCACTCAGGAAACCTTCATGGAAGCTAAGAAGAGCTTCATTGATGCCTCCACTTCAGGAAGCAAAGATAGACCGGAGCCAAAGATGGACCCATCTATGCTCACGACGTTCCTAGAAACATGTATGGAGTTACTGCATGACAATAAGGCTATAAAAGGATTACATGAACTCGTTAACAGATGTGCTAGGATAGCGCTAGGAGAACCATGTGTAGTCTGGAAGATTAGAAAGCATAAAATGAGGATGGGAAGAGAAATGAGGTTAACCACGCAAATTGACAAATATGAGATGGATCAAGTTATCCTAGATTTAGGATCGGACGCGAATGTTCTGCCGAAGAAAACATGGGAGTGAATGGGTAGACCTACACTGTAGTGGTCTCCTATTCAGTTGCGAATGGTGAACCAACAAAAAATAATACCCATGGGGCGATTGCAGGGAATCACTGTGGATATTGAGGGAGTGAGCATGCTAGCAGACTTTGAAGTGATAGAGATTGTTGATGGCATCAATCCCTACCCCACACTCTCAGGAATTGATTGGGCCACTGACATGAACGGGCTGATTAATATGAAGAAGCGCAATATGATTTGTGAGAAGAAGTCACTATGTGTAGTTATACCCCTGGACCCTACTGAAGGATCGTGCTATATAGAGCCGGTGCGTGACTATGAAAGTGACAATAACTTGGACTGCATCTACAAGATAACAACGTGAGAGAAATATTGGGTAAATCCCACCACAGATGGGCTGATTACATGGGAGCGCGAGAGCTCCTATACTTCAAATTCTGATGAGGAGATAGAGTGATGGCAGAATCGGTTAAACGAAGTAACCATGCTGAATTGTAATAATATGACCAAGTCACTGTGCTGCGTATCAACAGAAGTAAGAGATCTTCCTACTTATGATGGTTTAAGTGAGGTAGATACCTTCTTGGATAAATTTGAAAGAGAAGTGCCAAAAAAGAAACGTTTCTAAACTTTGGACTGGGTACTATCCGCTACGCCCGCGAGGTAGTGGGGTATGCACAAAGGGAGCTTTGACAACTGGTGCGAATGTAGGAGAATGATGCGCACACAACTTGGGAAGCCTAGGGTGCGGCTAACAGACAAGTATAATGAATGGGTTGGTTTGTGCGCGCATTCGGCCAGGAGGCTACTGGCATATGAAAAACAATCTACACAGATGCACCTAAACTCCATGCTGAGAGGTATGGTCCATAAGCATGTGTTGGGGGGGAAATGTGCAAATGGATCTTGATGTTGGGGAGACAACATGTAGGAAGAACAATCGCGTATAAGGTTATCCGCGTGGAAGCATTCAACAAGGTATGCAACGTGCTGAACAAGGTATGCAAGGTGCAATGAAGTGATTGGGACCTGCACATACCTGCAGTATTATGGGCTTATAGGATGACATGAAAGAATCTAACGTGATAGACACCGTTTAGGCTTGTCTATGGAGTAGAAGCCGTAATTCCAATGGAGTACATCGTGCCTAGTCTGCGCATAGTAGCACTCATAGGTACGATGAACGACAGAGCCCTAGAGGAGAGGCTTGCGCAATTGGAAGAGCTCGAAGAAGAATGGTTTTTGGCTGGATTCCACTAGCAGGTACAAAAGCAGCGCGAAAAGGCCTGACACGATCAACATATTAAGTTGTGCACCTTTAAGGTGAATGATTTGGTGTTGTTATGTGATAGTAAGTTTGATAAATTCCCAGGGAAGCTCAGAATGCATTGTCTGGGACCATATGTTATTAAGGAGATCACAGGTGGTGGTGCAGTGTAGTTGGTGAAATTAAATGGTGAACTCTTCCTAGGAAAAGTAAACGGTAGTCATTTGAAGCCATACACAGGTGGCCCGACCATCTGAATAGCCACAGGAAGCACAGTCTTAGCACTCCAGGTAGCTGAAAGGAGGCGCAGGACTATAAACTACTCTACCCGGGAGCTGCGTGATGTTAAGACTACGTGCAGTAGTGAGGTGTCAGAACTACGAGCCAGGGAAGGTAGCGCGCTCCAGGTCATGAGCGAGCAGCGCATCAACATCGAATAGTTGAGCCTGCAATGTGATGAGGTCGTGGCACAGAATGGACAGTTGGTGCAGGTGGTCAAGGAAGCTTGCCAAATGGTCCTTGAGTTGGACATCTAAGCAGAGGAACCAGTGGAGACCCGTGTCCAGAAACTAGCAGTAAGGGTGTGCGAGGCTAAGGAAGAGATGACCAAGGTTCAGATGGAGCTAAACCTTCAAATAATTGAATTGCAATTGAAGGCGCAACCTTAAACTCCGCTAGAGGTGAAGGAATAGCATGCCAACGTGATTACAACAACAATAGTGGAGGTCAACAACGCAATGAAAGACTGCACAAAGCTGTTCGAGGAGTCGTTCGAGGTTCTCACTACTCTGCATGAGGACCCAAACATACAACACCTAAAAACAGAGGTGCGTGAGCTACAATAGAAGTATGATGAAGTAAAAGGGACCCCACAGACAGTGGCCCTTACATAGAGGTTCACGCGGATGCAGCAGGCAAAAGCGCTCAAGGAACAGGTAGACGTTGCACAACATAAGGAAACAATTTTGAAGGTGCATTTACAACCATGGATATACATCATTATCACTTCTATTGAAGCAAAGATTACGCAGATGTAGGGAACACAGGAGCAAGTTCAGGGAACCAGTTCAACTACAACAGTCTCTAAATAATGCGTCCAGGAAGTGCAACAGGCAACTGCTCAGTGCGCTGCTGATCTTGCAATGATCCAGGTAGAGTTGGGAGGTCTTCGTGCAAAGATATCCACACCGATAGAGTGACTCGAGGGTGAGTCACGATGTTTGTGTTGGGGGCCTGTTGGGCGCTGGATCCCCCAAGGGAATTTTTGGGGCTTAGAGCCCAGATTGTGGTCACAAATTGTAACTTTGATGTAAAGACTCTGCATTTTGTGGGCGCGGAGCCCGTAGCTTGTAAATGAGTCATAGGGTTTTTCGCCCTTAATTTTGTAATGTAATGTTGGCTGTAGAGATCTACCCAGGGTCCGCCACTATAGGATTGTATAAATAGAGCGAGGCTCTAAGTTGTAAAGAAATCAATCTAAGATGGAATATTATGATGGAATAGAAGCATAGCGGAATATATAAAGTGTGAAGTCTAGTTTTGGGTCGTAGAGTAGGAGAAGGCTCTACAGGTGAGTGCGCAGAGGCCTAGTAGTCCGTAGCTGAGTGCATTGACCCCTGTAGCTGAGTGTGTAGGGCAAGTTGAGTCTATAATAGTTGGAGCATTAATAAAGAGAAGTTTTATATCATTTCTACGTATTTATTTCCTATTTTATGCATTGGATGTTTGCATATAAATTGCATTTCTACTATTTATATAGTGCGCGAATATATATAACTGTGTTAATTAAGTGAATACCAAATATAATATCTGTTTATGAAAAGTTAACTAAGGTCGATAAAAAGATAAGTAAAATACGAGTGTAGTTTGGGGAAATAGAGCAGATCGCTGCCATAGCAGCACGAAAGCATCTCAACCCCTGATTAGGGCTGCACGAAAGATGATCATAACATATCGCGAAGGTCTTGTAGGTCGGAAAAGTGTGCGAAGTGACCTACACGAAGGTAGGCACAGTTGGACTAAATCGACACCTCAGACATTTCAAGGGTGCATAAACGTGGTTCCAACATCCCCTCATAATGCTTCGGGTGAGACCTCAGTCTGTGCTCTGCGGGCTGATGTCGAAAGGGCCAGTAGTGTAGGGATTTGTTTGGCTAAATAACTCTGAACCTAGGTTAGGCCCCCTCAAGCCAACACTTTAAGGCATGGCGTATGCACTCATTAGAGTTGGCTTATGTTACATTTTTGAATTTTTTTTATCTTAGTCTTTAAAATTTAGAAGAATGTGAAACAAATGGGTGGACCACCAAGTCATTCAAATCCCTGCATTAGAATATAAAGAGTCAATGAGTTATGTATATAAAGAGATGTATTTTTGGATGGTAAAATTGCTAGTGAATTGAATTTTGTGAGAACAAGTTCATGAATTGTCTAGCAAAGATAGAAAGAGGAAGAGGAGCAGAAGTAAAACATAATTGAGGAAGTAGAGGAGATAAACAACTAAAAATGGGAAAGTGAAAGAATGTAGAACATAGAAAAAGAGAAGGAAGAATTCAAAATTAAAAACCAGGTAAGTCAATGAAATAAAAATTTCATGTTTAAGGGGATTGATGTCTCCTTCTAGGTATAGCTTGAAAAAGAATTGTTTGGATCCTATATGAAGTGGGAGTGGGTGCTTCTATAAAGTTGTATATTGCAAAAGAAAAGAGAAGTTGAAGCCTCATGTAGGTAGAAGCCTGCAAATTTGATGTAAAAGAGGGATTGGGTGGTTTCCTTTACATCACAACAAAAGTTCGTGGTTTTCTCCATTTATGGGTTTCCACTTATATCTAGTGTTTACATGAGTTGCTTGTTTGTTTTCCTTTGAATTCATGGTTAATCGCTGAACACCTATATAATTCTGTTAATTGTTAAAGGTTTGTTAAAATAATTTAAAATTGGTCATTGCTAAAAAACACAATTACCGATTTACCTCCCCTCTCAGTAATTGCATAGTTTCCAACAATTGGTATCAGAGTAGGTTCCTTCTATATCATCCTTACAGTTGGAAGGAAGATCTAGTTCATAAGAATGGCCTATTAGGAAGGATTTTCAACAAATAAAGCTCTTTTGTTTAATGGTACTAATTATACCTTTTGAAAAGTAAGAATGAGAACATATCTAATGTCCCTTGGTGCAATGGATGCAATGGAGAATGGTTATGAAGAGCCACCTATAACAGCTAACAAAGATTACAAGCTTGAATTTTCATTCAATTCCAAAGCCATGAATGCTATCTTTAGTGGACTAGTTGAGTTAGAATTTGTAAAAGTAATTCATTATAAGACTACTAAAGATATGTGGGATAAATAAAAAAACATTTATGAAGGAGATGGTAAAGTGAATTAGCCAAACTAAAAATTTATAGAATGTGGTTTGAGTCCTTGAGAATTAAAGATGATGAAGACAAAGCTAAGTTATTTCTTCGAGTTCATGAAGGTTCTAGGTGAAAAAATTAAGGAGCCTACAATAGTCCAAAAAGTGTTGAGATCATTCCTTGCCAAGTTTAATCCTAAAACATCAACTATTCAAGAAATGTCTAACATTAGATCAATTGCTTGGATTTATAACAATATATGAACCAAGAATAACAAAAGGAAAGTCTACATCAAGAGATGGAACATTTAAGGTAGATAAGAAATCTACAAAAGACCAAGAGTGCTCATGTTCAAGCTCAAATGAAGAAAATGAAAAGTTTGTAAGGAGAATGAAGAAAGGGACTGGTAATTATGAAACCAAACTTCCCTTTAAGTGATTTAATTGTGGAAGAGTAGGGGATTATGCCTCAAAACCATTTAAAAACGAACAAAACAAGTCTAAATGCAGGGAAAAGAACAAATATAACATAGTGAAGAATGAGAAAAGATTTAAAAAGAATTTTTTTTATACACAAGAAGATAAAAAATTCTCTAAAGGCACAAATGAATCTTCTAATAAAGACTAATGAAGAGGGAATTAGTGAGTTCATGCTTATGGACATAGTGACTCAATCTAGATAACATAATGAGTGTGAGTTGAGTGAAGAGAATATGATGAAGTTGATCTAGAAGGAGAATTAATTAGCGCTTTAACAAAATTTGACGCGCTCAAACAAAAGAATAGAAAACAAAATAAAATTTTGATGAAATATGTTAAAGAAGATCCCGAGTTTGAAGAGATTCTCCAGTTAAAAGTTGAATATGAAGATGCCAAAAATGTTGAAGACATCCTATTCCAATAGTTAAAAGAGAAAGGAAAAGAATGTGAAAAAGCTGGAAGAAGAAGTAGTTTCTTTGAGAAAGAAGCTAGAGAAAACTTGGGTTGAATTGAATATGAACCTTAAAAGAATTAAGGGGTCTGAAAAGTTGGATGAGATATTGAATTCTCAAAGATATTCTCTTATGCAAATGGTTTGGGCTATGAAGAATAAACCAGTAAGCAAAATGTAAAGGATAAAAAGACTATCAAATTCATCAAAGTTGTCAAGGAGATAATAATAAAATTCAACAATTAAAGAATAAGGATGTCAACAACACCACCCAACAAGAACAAAAGATATCTCCTACTAAGGAGCAACAAATGAAAAATCCTACTTAGTAGTGGCAGACAAGGAGACTTGACAAACATGGAATAAGCTACCAAAACCATTATTTCTTCAAAAAACAAAATTATTAGATGCCAAGGAGACCATATTCACAAGCACCACCTGTCCCCAGGCATGAAAATTTCTTCTATGGATATTGTGTTTTGTGCAAAAATTTTGGACATAAAGCCGTGAACTACAAAGATATATTAGAGGAATGAAACAGGAAATCAAAAAAGAAATGAGACCAATAACATATTTGTAAATCCTAGAAGAAACATAAGTAGGAACATCAATCCTTTTGTTGGGATTCATGAATTGTTGAGATGGGAGGGAATTCTAGGTTTTTATTTTTAAAACAAACATCACACAATCACACAATAAAATGCATCCATATTTGTACATAATGATTTTAATGTGGAGACCCTTATGGGAGAAAAACCACCAAATCTTGTTTTTATTATGATGTAAACTCAAAGTACCCACTATGTTTACATAAGTATTTTTTGAGCACCCACTCACATGAGGCTCGAGGCTCCAACCCCCTCAGACCAGTAAGCACCAACTTGATTAGAGGCATCGACCTCAGATATGTAAAGGAACCAACTCGTTACTACAAGTTAGATCTACTCTTTCATGTGAATTTCAAACTAATACCTCCTACAATGTTCTTTAATGTAATTTTCAACTTGCTATCATTGCTCACATGCAATCACTTCAACTTCTTCAGCTCACATATGCCTTATCAAGTTCTTCTCTTGTCTGTAGGTACACACATATATGAAATCTATCACTCCGTCCTTCTGCAACTCACTCATTATTAGGTTCTAGTGATTCTAATTTGTGTCCACCACACTCTATGCTCTTACTCCAACACTCTCACACTTTAAACCTTTGCACTTACTACTCTTCTTCTCTTTCTTTTTATTTCAATTGTGCACTGTTCGTGAATAGGCATTTCATTAAAATATACTTGGGCTCGAGGATGTACTACTGTTCGATTTAGATGCAATTCACTGTAGATATATATAGATATATATATATCTCATTGACACTACTACTCTCCTTGGAATGCTAAGAAACTTAATATTTAATTCTACCAACTGCGCTTTTCAATTAAAACTTATCAGTCTTGAGTTGTGATTACGCCATGTATAACACTCAATCTTTTGTTGCAATTTCTACGGGTGGTTTTCCATCATTTCATCAACAAATCAGATTTCACATTTTGCACAATTGTTCTCTGTCTAACTGTGCAACAAACTCCTTAAAGTCATAATAGATTTCAGCTCCAATTTGTCAATTTTATATTATTTAGAACTTGAGCTCCTTTTTCATATGACTGCAATCATGACCGAGGCTTTAGCCACAAATGCGCTCAAAACCTGGTTTGGGTTTAGGATTTACTCGATGTTTCACTCAAGCATTTCATCATCAAATATCAAACAACTAAACAACTAATCAAAACATGTGTTTGGGCCCATTATCCAACTTCGACAGAGTTCTAGGAATTCTATAATAAAGGAAATCACCTACAACCATCGCTTATTGGAACAACTCCCAATGCAATGCCACATACACAACTGACGAAACTAACACCGTCATGGACACGTCATCCTGCCAGTTGGAACTCTTCAAGGTCTGTCATGTGTCACATTGATTTGGTCCACATGGCCATTCAAAAAGTTCAAATATGCCTGCCACATGTCATTTCAACATGATGCCATGCCATCACCTTGTCCTAGTCAACAACACCTCATTGAACACATCATTCCTCCAAGTCTTCACTCTATTTGGATAGGAAAAGTTAAGCTTGGGGCCTTTCCTCATGATCACATTTGAGAAGAATGTCTCGAGCACATGAGCTCCTGAATAACTGACTGAATCAAAAATAATGTTTTGCCCAAATGGATGAAACATCCCGAATTGATGATAGGCTTAATTACCAAATTGTCGAATGATCGTTCTTTCTCGAACAACCAAACTTGATCTAACAACCAAACCTGATCAAACAACCAAACTTTCTTGAATAACCAAAATTTCCTGAACAACCAAATATGCCTGAACTATTGAAATACCTTGAATAAATGTGAGTTTCAACCCTTTTGGTGCACTATTCTTGTTTTCCTTTCAAGGATACCGAACCTTCAAACTTCCTCAATAATTAGAATATTTTTAGACTATCAAATACTATTGGAAATATATTTCTGAGGAGAATCCAACCATGTAGTTTGCAGGGGAATTTGATTTGATATTCTATAGACAAAGTGCCTTCAACCTACAGGCCATTAATCCATTCATCCACATGCCATAGTTATAATGTTTTGAAGGATTCTTCAATTATTTTGCTCCTATGATGGTTCTCTACCAATGAACTAAAAAACCAACTTGATGCTGCCCTTGACATCAATGAATATACTTCAATCTCCAAGATGCATCACAAGAGCCAACCAATGAAAACACAGTGTCCAATGCCACCCCCCTTTTTTGATGTCGCTGAATGCTTCTATTGCCACAAATTTGGACATAAATATTATGAATATCAACTTAGAAACTTCATACCACAATCTTAGCATAATCATAGGACAAATGAACCCTTGTTGCAGAAAAGGAAAAAGGAAGAGAAGAGAAATAGTAAGTATGGTCTTGTTCTTTATGCTTAGAACCAAAACAATCAATGGTATGTGGACAATTGTTGCTCTAGGAATATGATTAGAGATAAAAGAAATTTCTTGTCTATAAATGAAAATAAATCTAGAAATGTCACCTTTGGCAATGACGTAGTGGGGAAAATAATAGGAAAAGGTATAATAAGTGTGAATAACGGTAGAGGCAAGACACAAAATGTATTATTTGTGGATGGATTGAAACATAACTTGTTGAGTGTAATTCAAATGTTCCATAGAGGATATGATATCATCTTTAAGGCCCAAGAATGTGAAATAAAGTCAACTACAACATGAAAGATATTGGCCAAGGGAATCCTAACAAAAAACAATGTATGTGTTATAAAGGAAGACAATGAAGAATGTCATTTGAGAAATTAATATCAGTGCTGGATGTGGCATAAAAGACTAGGGAATTTGAACTTCGATCATATCATCAAAATCAACAAAAAGGGAGCTGTAAGAAACTTGCCCAAAATTACCTACCCATAAAATCCTATCCACAAGTCATGTAAAATGGGAAAACAAGCTTGTGTACCTTTCAATACTAAAGAGTATCTATCAACCAACAAGGCACTTAAATTAGTACACATGGACCTTTGTGGACCATCTAGAATAGAAACACCTTGAGGTGAGAATTACCGCATGTTAGTGGTTGATGATTTTTCCAGACTAATGTGGGTAGATTTCTTGAGAGATAAATCATATGCATTTGAGAAATTTAAGGTATTCAAAGCACTGATAGAGAAACAAATAGGATGTAAAATAAAGTGCGTATTGTCAAACAAATGAGGAGAGTTTACATCAAATGAATTTGAATATTTATATGATTAACATGGGATAAAGAGATAATATAACATTGTGGACACTCTCCAGCAGAATGGAGTTGCTAGAAGTGTTATATTCTTTCCACGACTAACCCACATAGTGAAATGGGGGGTTAGAGGGGGGGCGGAGCCCCCCTTGTCCGGGGGGTTTGAGGGGGGCGGGTAGCACCCCCCTACTGGGTCCGGGGCAGTGCCCCGCGAAATTTTTTTTTGGACCCTATATTAGGTTGGGTGAACCTACCTATGGTTTTGGGCCATGGTTTGACGCGAGGTTTTCGGTCCATTGGTATGGATGCTTCGTATGTTAAATAGTATTGTAGCATTTAAAGACATAATGAAAATCAAGCTTGTAGTCCGTTTTTGTATCCAGGGAAAATTATCTGTGCATATGTGTTTATCGGTTGCTGGTTCGATTGTTTATTTTCTTTTAGAATTTCGTTGCAGTATGGTTTCTGTACAGGTTAAAAGCTACAAAAGGGCAGTATATTGCGTTATACAGACAGGATGCTGAGCATGATGCATGAAGTGGAACATAGCGCATTTACCTATTGGGCAAAATCCATTTCACATAAGGAAGTCGTTAATAAACTAAACAAAGCACATTTGTAGCGTAATTGTGAGAAGATACCCGATGAGTTATGGCATGGAAAACCAACATCAATCAAACACTTAAAAGTGTTTGAAAATAAATGTTATAGAATTGAGGCTTCTGTGATCCATGTCAAATTTATGAGAGATTCTTCAGCGTAAATCACATAAAATTTCATTTGTCAACGCGTTTCGAACCAACTAGTGTGGTTCATCATCAGGACAAGTTGAAGAAACCTGGATTTGTTTCTTCAACTGTCCTACGATAACCACACTAGTTGGTTTGAAACGCGTCGACAAATGAAATTTTATGTGATTTACGCTGAAGAATCTCTCATAAATAAATGTTTCGTTAAAAAAAATGATGAGAAATTGGAAAATTTTGATGCTAGGCCAGACAAAGGAATCTTCTTAGGGTACTCTATGAAAAGAAAAAGGCACATGTGTTACAATAAAATACTGAACATGATACTTGACTACATATATGTAAAAATTGATGAGGAACTACATATCAAGAGCAAGAAAACGAGATTCATCAATCCCTATGATCAACCAATTGGTGAAGAAGGGGAAACAAGTTGAAGATGCATAGGAAGAAAATACCCATTCGAAAGCACCTTCAAGGCATGTACAAAAGAACCATCCTGAAAATAAAATCATTGATAACAAGAATGCAGGGGTCCAAACAAGAAGAAAACTTGTTGAAACATTAGATCAATTTCAGATTACCATGTTGTCATGATTGAACCCAATATTTTTTCTGAAGCAAGAAAATACGAACAATAGATAGATGCATTCAATGGTAAACTAGAATAGATAGAAAAAATGAGACTCTTGGGAGTTGACACAAATACCAACAAACAAAAACATCATAGCCACAAAGTGGGTCTTCAAAATAAATATTGACTGAACAAGGGCAGATTATTAGAAATAAAGCAAGGCTGGTATGCAAGGTCCATGCATGGGTATAAGGATTAGAATTTGAAGGAACTTTTGCTCTAGTGGCAATACTAGAAGCAATCAAAATGTTTCTTGTTTCTCTTTGTCACAAAGACTTGAAAGTATATCAAATGGATGTGAAGTATACTTTCCTTAATGGAGAGCTTGAAGAAAAAGTGTATATAGAACAACTTGAAGGGTTCCAACTATGAGATAATCCTAATGATGTTGGTAGATTAAAGGAGGCACACTATGGTCTCAAACAAGCACCGTGAGCATGATATTCTCATTTGGACAAATATTCTCAAGAACAAGTCTTCAGGAGAGGAACAACTCGCAACAAATTGTATATAGAATTTGATGATGAAGAACTTTTGATTGTAGTTGTATATGTTGATGACATAGTATTTGGAAGCAACAAAAACTCCCTGGTTTAAAGGTTTTCTAATGAAGTGAAGTCATATTTTGAAATGCCAATGATTGGATAACTTTATTTCTTCCTTGGTTTGAAAATCATACAAAAATAAGAAGCCATGTTCACATCTCAAGGGAAATACTTAAGAAAAATGTTAAAAAGGTTTAGAACGAAGGATTGCTCCCCTGTCACCACTCCCATGGTTGTTGGATGTAAGCTACGCAAGGATGATGAATCACAAAAAGTTGATCAAAATATGTATAGATATATGATAGGAAACCTATTATAACTAACATATTTAAGACCATATATAATGCTGGTAGTTGGGTTAGTATCAAGATATCAATCAAATCCAAAGCAAAGCCATCTATTAGCAACAAAAAGAATCTTCAAAATTTTAAAAGGAAAAATGGATTATGGAATGTGGTATCCAAAAAGAAAAGACTTCTTATTGACAACTTACATATATGTAGATTGGGTAAGCTGCACAAATTATAGAAAAAGTACAATTGGTGGTGTATTTTTCTTAGGAGAATCATTGGTTTCTTGGATGAGAAAGAAGTGAACCTCAGTCTCATTATCTGCTACCAAAGTTGAATACATTGCAATTGCAACTCGTTGAACACAATTACTTTGGATGAAGCAAACTCTTAAAGGCATGAAGGTAACATACAATGAACCAATATCTATCAAATGTGATACATAAGTGCAATAAACATATCAAAGAATCCAATCCTTCACTCTAAACCTAATAATATTCCGATTGAATATCATTTCCTTAGAGAGAAGTTTGTAAGAAAATTGTAAAACTATAGTATAAATCAAACAAAGAAAAAATAGCTGATATATTGACCAAGCCTTTGACAAGAAGGAAAAAATTGGGAATAGTACCTCCTCCTTGTCCTCATTAATTCAACTCAAAAGAGGGCATCTAAATATCATTGAATGATTGAAAATGTTGGGTCCCTATAATACTAGTGATTACCCCATTACTATTGTGGTTGTACCCCTTATTAATATTGTTGTGCCCCTATTCCCCCCATATTGTTATTACTGTGCCCCATAAAATCCCTCTATTGTTATTTTTGTGGATTTATATTATTATTGTTAGGTCGGCTGGGTTATATTGTGACTCCTTAGACTCCTATATATAGAAAGGAGGTTTTGTCATTTGTATCATCCAAGAATTGTTCCTTTATGTAATGTAAAGGAGGTTGCCCCCTCGAAGAGGCTGGATTCTAAGGCGTTGATATATCTTTTCTATCTTTTCTTGAGCTGGTTTCATAACACTTTCATTGGCACTTCTCCCTTTAATTTAGTTTATGGGAAAGAAATAGTTCTCCCAACTCATCTAGCAATTCCTTCTTTGGCCTTAGTTCAATTTATTGACAAAACACCAACTTCATCTTTACAACTAAGACAATTGCAAATCCTTAAGCTAGAAGAGCAACGAGAACAGGCTAAAATCACACATGCTCATCATCAACCATTAGTAAAGGCTTCCTTCGATTCAAGCATGGTATCTAAGAATGATTTTCAAATTGGAGATTTAGTTTTAAAATGGGATAAGGCTCACGAAGAAAAAGGCAAACATTCTAAATTCCAACAAATGTGGCTTGGCCTATTCCAAATTGTATAAATCATAGGTCCATCCACTTTCATGTTGCAAGATTTAGCACGGAAAAGAGAATATTTACCTGTTAATGGGCAGATCCTTAAAAAATACTTTCCATAGAAGATGAACTCTTCTATTTTTGTAAATTACTATTTATAGCTTTATTTTGACAATAAAACAGGTTGTAAATGGTTAACTTTGGGAATTCACAAAAAAGATTAGTGTTTCTTTTAGATTTTGTTTTTCGCTTGTATAAAGAGAACTGATTTGAAAAATTCATCATTATTATTGAAAGATACATTCAGATGCCACAAGCCTGAAAGTGCTACTAGTTTCGGCCTTATGAATTTTGATGAAAACAACCTTTAGTGGGAATTTGTTTTATATCACTCAATGAAAAGCATCAATAACAAAACAAAGATTCTCTGTAGAAAAGCTCTTTCCAAAAACTCTATAATTTTCGTCCAGAGCTATTCTTAAGGAACCAATGACTTTCTCCCCACCGATGGAATTATGAGTTTCAAGGAATAATCGAATGATACACTCTAAGCTTAAAGAATTAGAGGTCTCATCATGAGCCGACTTATCATGATCATAGATATTATGACTTGCTGACATTGCCAAAATTGCATACCAAAACAGGGCAATGACTCAAGATTGTTGCAATCAAAAGACGAGGGATCTCATCACGAGCCAGCGTGTTCAGCAAATTTATAAATCAAGTGAATGGCACTGTCGTAATTTGGCTACCAAACCAAGACATTGTTCTTTAAGAATTAAAAGAAAACAAAAAACAACAAGTGTGGATGTGGATTTATCTTTGAAAATTGTATATTTCTCCATGTAGGATACAAGATTATTGTTGGGTAATAGGTAACCCTGTCGAGGCTATGAACGCCTGCTGGCAGCAGAGGCTCTACCTACAACAAATGAGCATACTTAAAACTAATCTACAGAGAAGTCTTTGTTTTTATCTTTATAAACTAAGTAGTGGCTGATGTAAATACAATGACTAGCTTTGGGAAGTAAATAATCAGAATTAACACAGGAGAAACAAACTACCATTAACGATTGAAAGCATGATGCACTTTATATTTCTATAATAAAGTTTGATTTTCTAGAAAACTTTTCTGTTTTGGAAGTTTAGAAAATTCAAAAAATAATCAGAGATAACTGATTCTTCCTAGTGAATCGCCAATTGTTGTGGCCAACAACAACCCCCCTTTTTATTTAGTTTTAGTAATAAAGCTAAATAAATGGGGACTCTTCTAAAAAATAAAAACTAGCACTTATGTTTCCCTTTAAATAAAACATGCTATCATAAACTTAGGAAACCACCCACTAAACCTAAAAAACTTAAGTTTTATGATAAGTTCCGAATAAAATTGTTCTCTTAATAATAAAACATCGCATCGCAAAGGGTAATGGAGGACATCATGTAAACAAGCTTTCGAAATTGCGAAAACGTGATGCAAGATCGCATGCCAACGACTCATCGCACATCACGAATTTCATACACCGCAAGTATCACCTAAGATGAAATATCCTGATTCGGCGATATGCGATAAGGCATCTCGCAAATCCCATCTCGCAAATGCATAAGGTGATAAATGATTGTTAACGAAACGGATTAGCGATATTGCGAAGCAAATCGCAAAATCGCTTTATCGCAGATCTGCAAGGCTCATAGTTCAATAAAGTATTTCTCGTAATCTGATACCGTGTTATGGGCATTAATTTCAATTTAATGGTTAGTTGATGGTCATTTATGACATAAGATTTAAATCTGATAGAAAGGTTATTTCGCGTAAGGTGATATGTTTGATATGATTTCGGCATTAAGAGCTTTCCCGTCACCTTATATTTTACCATTATTCTTTCCTTGCTTGTAAATTTGCAGGAGCAGAAAGTAGAATAATATACGCAGTAGTGTGCTGAACGAAATGGGAAAGAAGGGAAAAGCTTCGGTTGCTGAGGACAAAGAGATGACGCCCTTATACATAGACACCAACTACAACAGAGATGTTGGCATAACTACTTGGGAAGGCATGTACAGTCTGCTCGAAGAAGAAAAGCCTAGAGTTGTGGAGGCTAAAGCAACAGTAGACTCACACGGGTCCTCTAAGGCAATAGTGGCAAGACCAAAGATTCTTCCATACATAGACATGGTCAAGTGGGTACTGGACAATGCCGACATAATAGACAGACAATTCAAGTCTCGCAGCCAAGACCTCATTGGTTCATTCACTTCACAAGATTTAAGGCTTATGTATCATCTACCAGAGCCGCAGGCAACCTACAACAAACAGTTTAAAGTTCGCCAAAGAAAATGAAGAATTGGCAGAATGCACCAAGCACTGGTCGGTAAGGGAAGAACCATTGAAAAAGGGCAAAGCGTGCTGACTGAGGCCCATCGAAACTGCGCAGGAGGCGAAACTAGAACCTGGGAAGCCCGGATCGGGAAAAGGAAGCAGTTTCTGATGCGCGCTCGCTGGGAAAAACCCCTCGAGAAGGAAAGTCCCCAAGTGCTTGGTCGCATGTAAGCTAGAAAACCACAGGAAAAAGTGCTAAAGGCTAAAGGCGAGACCCACGCTCCAAAACCGATGGTATTATCGGGCGCACCCTTGGGCGGTAAGTGGATTTAGCTGAAACCTAGTGATTCCATTCAGCGCCTGACGCGTGGCAGCAAAAGAAGAAGCTACAAGCGGTAAACAACGTCATTGACTGTGTTAATGAAAACCTGCACAGAGCAAACCTCATTTCAGAGACCGGACCAGGATTTCTCCCAAAGGCACAGCAACTGCAGACAAGCTGGAAACAAAAAGCTGAGGAAAGAGCAAAGTCTATTAAGAAGTTAACCAAGTTGAATTGGGAAACTTACTAGCAATACTTGGTTAAACCGCATAGTCAATGCATGACTCTCAAGTGCCTTACGAACTCTGCTGAGAAGATAGCGCCAACACTTGCCGATTTTGTTTTCGCATGGCAACTAAAATCGGAGGTCGGCCAACCGACGCTCCTCCAGTCGATGTTGAATGCTTGCGATCTCAGAGAACAGATACATAGATAGTTAATTCCAGATTCAGATTTAGTTTTAGTTTTGATTTATTTTTGCCTTAGATGAGGACAGTCATTTAAACCTCCTCCTATATTTTTGTAATAAATTATTTTTAGTATTTAGGAAGTAGTATTTTAATCCCTCTCATGCATTTAGAGAAGGGTCCTGAAATTTGTCAAAACATTTCCTTAGAACATGCACTTTTGCACCCTCAGAGGAGGTTTTGATGAATGAATGGAACAAGATTTATTGATATTTTTGTTTAATATCTGCTAATGAAATGCACTTTTGTACTCTTAGTAGATGTTGAATTAGGAAGAGATAAATCTATATTGCTGAAGCTCATGAGTAGAACTTGTTATCAATGGTACTTTTATCTCTTAATGATTTCTGCTTATGTGTCCAAGTAATATTTTATGCTAAGTTATTTATATATGAAAGCTTGAATGTTTGAGTTATTATTTGGCACTTTTGTACGGTAATGACTATTCTATTTATGCTCAATATATGAATGAATTATTATGCGATATGTTTCTCACAATTGTTTCGGCTAACTTTTTATACGAAACAATTCATTTTTATCGAATTCTTTTCTTGTAGCGATTGAATGATCTTTATTACCAATTGTTGTTAGAAATTATTTTAGATCGCATAAGTAAAAAGTTGAATCTCGGGTTAGTTTTAGACTTAAATATTTCTGCTCATTAGAATACAATTGCATGTTTTAAATTGCACTTAGATTAAAAGCATTTTACTTAGAAATATTTAGAAAACAGAAATATCAATTCTTATTAACACACACAAATTGGGAAATTGGTCCCATTATCCCCAGTCGGACCCACCATCCCAAACAGAAAAGGAGTTGCTTTCAAGGTACGAACCAGGTGGGTATCCCCCTTGTTGTAGACCCGATTTTTGGGACTTCAACACCTCCATAGGAATTAGACATTGGAATAGAGACTTGGAGCGCTTGTGAATTGGCTAAGATTTGGCATTGAGCTTGCTTAGGAGTTGGAGATTGAATTTTATGAGTGTTGGGATTGTTCTAGAGAGAACAAGTATTGTAATTTCATCTTGATTTTCCGGATTAATACAAAATAGATAGTGGGGTTTTAAGCTGTGGCTTTCCCTCGATATTTATTGTTTTATGTGCCTTTGATTCTCTTCCTCTATTGATTATTGTTTTCTCGATGTTTATGGGCTTCTGTTGTAAAGAGTAGAAGTAGATTCATGTCTCCTGCTTTAGCAAATTGCATTAGCCTGTGAATCTACAAGATTTTCTACATGGTATTAGAGCAATATTGTTTTCTGGGCCGAGAGTTTACAGAGAAGATTTGAAAATTTCTGTGCAAAATTTTGAGAAACAAATTATAGATTTGGATTCTTTGGGAAAATATACCCAAAAAAAATAATTAAAAATTAAAATAAATAAATAAAAATAAAAAAAAATCGGCTGAATCCAAGTTCGGGTGAGGGAGATATCGTTGATTTAAAATCATCTCTCTAGAGGATATTTTGAAGTTTGGAGTTTACGGGTTACGGGTGAAAGTCGAATTTGCAATACATACTTCAGGATCAGCAGATGGCGTTCCATGGGTTGAGGCTTGAGTATGCCTTGGAAGGCAACTTGAATTTCATAGCCCGGAGGGATAGGATAGAGGCTGTGCTAGAGGACAATTGCTTGAAGGAATTTGTTGAAAAAGCAATTCCTAAGCCAACAACTACTAATGCACAGAACTTGGCCGAGTGGAAGTAGTGTGCGGCGAAGGGAAGGTGGATAATCCTTGAGGGAGTTCGAGATCATATTGTCTTGAGTCTCCATGGAAAGGAAACCCCGCATACTAAGTGGAAAACATTGGCGGACTTGTATCAAAATAGTAGTGATCAAAGGAATTTGGAACTGAAGGATAAATTTCGTAAAATCAAGATGGAGAAAGGCGAGATGATTCCAAAGTACTTGACAAAGTTCACTCAATGTCGAGATGAACTTGCAAGTGTTGGAATCATGGTTGCCAAGGAGGATATGGTGAGCCTTGCTCTTCTTAGACTCCCAAAGAGTTGGCATAGTTATCAAAACTCTCTCAATGGTTGGGAGAAGCTGTCAGATTGGGAACAAATATGGTCGGATTTGATGAAGGATGAGATCAGGAGGAACACCAGGGATGGCTCTTCATCAAAGACTAATGATGAAGAGAATTGTCCCTTAGTTATTAATGCAAGGAAGGGGAAAGGTAAACTTTCCCATTCCAAACCAGATTCTTATCATGGAGGTAAGAAGAAGGACATGAATAAAGTTAAATGCTTTTATTGTCACAAGATGGGTCACTTTGATACAAATTTCCCATTGAAGAAGTCCGAGGAGAAGTCCTCAAGAGGAGCGGCAGGTGAGGCCTTGGCCTCACAATTTGAATTGGACTTTTCCCTCATTACATGCATGGTGTCTTCAATGATGGGAAGTGTCTGGTAGTTAGACAATGGAGATTCTTTCCGCATGACTGGCGACAAAGAGTTATTCAGTGAACTGGAGGAGAAATATCTCAAGATGCATATCGAGATGGGTGATGACGATAAGTGTAGTGTTACTGGTGTGGGCACTATTACTTTTTAGAGGGAGCATGTAGCTCCACTCACCTTAAAGAATGTTATGCATGCACCCGAACTGACGAAGAACTTGGTATCTGTCGCCATGCTTGCGAATAGAGGCTATGACGTGGTCTTTTCGAAAGGAAAGGCGTTCCTTTGACACATAGCCACAGTTCAAGTAAAGAAAATAGGGATTCGAGTTCAGAATCTCTATAAGATATAGGTAGAGGCTTGTACTACTTTGAGTTCAAAAGCGGAAAAGATGTTGAGCCGAGACATCGTCAAGTTGTGGCACATGTGATTGGGCCACTTGCATCATGGGGCTTTGAAGATATTGCAGCAAATCTCTACCAGTCTTCCCAAAGGTACGCTTGAGCAAGTTGATACATGCAAGGGTTGTGCTTTGGGAAAATACACCAAGTCTTCCTCTGGAGACAGAGACAGTCGAGTAGAGTCTATTCTGGAGAGAGTCCATTCAGATGTGTGTGGGCCATTCTTGACAGCATCCACGTCCAAACACAGGTATTATGTTATATTTGTTGATGACTATTCTCGTAAATACTGGACATTTTTTATGCAGAAAAAGTATCAAACTTTCACAAAGATTTGTGAGTTAAAAGCATTGGTAGAGAAAGAGTTTGGTAAGAAGGTTAAATCTCTACAGAGTGATAACGGTGGTGAGTATGTCTCAAATGAGTATAAGAACTTTTGTGCAGTGGAAGGGATTAAATGAGAGTTGACGGCACCCCATAACCCTCAACAGAATCGGGTTTTCGAGAGGAAGAATAGCAGCATAGTAGGGGAAACAAGGGCGATGTTGCATGATCAAGGCCTACCACTACACTTATGGGTTGAGGCATGCAACACAATAGTTTATGTTCAGAACCATAGTCCACATCAGATACTTGAGATGAAAACACTGGAGGAGGCTTATTCAGGTAAGAGGCCAGATGTTGGTCACTTCAGGATTTTTGGGTCATCGATTTATTTCCATGTGACCAAAGATGCATGGAAGAAGCTTGAGCCAACAACAGAGTTGGGGATCTTTGTGGGGTACACTGATAAACCCCACAACTATCGGGTGTACATGTCGACTAGTCAGATGAAATTGGTTCACAGGGATATTATGTTCGATGAGGAGAAGGCCATGTGAGTATCCCTTCAGAGGGATCTTGAGCTACATACGGATGAGGTGCTTTTAGATCCTAAGGGTGAGGGGCCTCAGATTGATGTGGAGCAGCCACATACAGAGGTTCGGAGAGTGGAGACATCCACTCACGCAGAGTCCTCTGGAGAGGGAAGAAAGCACACTAGAGAGGCTGACAAATTGTTTGATGATGCATGGGAGAATGTGGGAGTACCCTCTTCTCATTGCAGATAGAGGAGGTCGCCAGAGAGGTACACTGGATACTTGGGACTTATGGGTGCATGTGTTGTGACAAATCCATCTTCCTTTCAGGAAGCAGTGCAGTAGCCGGTTTGGGTTGATACGATGGTGGAGGAGTATGACTCCATGGTTCGAAACAGTGTTTGGGATGTGGTCCTGAGACCAGAAGACAAGTCAGTTTTGAGCTCCCGTTGGCTTTACAAGGTAAAGCAAGCTATAGATGGTAGTGTGGAGAAGCATAAGGCCATATTTGTGGCCTGTGGCTTTTCACAAGTAGAGGGGATTGACTATGATGAGACCTTTTCTCCTGTTGCAAGGTACTTGTCAATCAAATCGATTTTGGCACTATCAGCACAGATGGGTCGGAAGATCCATCAGATGGATGTGAAGGTTGCCTTCCTCAATGGAATTATTGAGGAAGAGGTGTACATAGAGCAGCCTGAAGGTTTTGAAACCTTGGACCATGAGTCGCATGTGTGCCAACTCAAGAGAGAGTTGTATGGGCTAAAGCAAGCACCCCGTGCTTCGTACACTAGGGTAGATAGCTACTTCACTGGGTTGGGCTTCATGAAGAGTGAAGAAGATGTGAACCTGTATCACATAGTGGTGGACGGTAAGATGTTTATCATTGTACTTTATGTAGATGATCTCTTACTAACATTTGATGAGAAGCTCATCAAATACTGCAAGGAGGACCTTGCAAGAGAGTTTGAGATGAAGGACATGGGGCTTATTCATTACTTTCTTGGCATGGAGGTATGGCAAGGAGATGAGGAGTTATTTATATATCAGGGAAAGTATTTTAACGAGATACTCAGGAGATTCCGCATGGAGAGCAATAAACCCATGGAGACTCCTCTAGATGGTAACTAGAGGAAGGAGGATGCTACTTCAAGGGAAGCAGTGGAAGCTACTGTTTACAGGCAGCTTGTGGGTCCACTCATGTACTTGGTGAACACACGACCGGATATGTGCTATGCAGTTAACCAGCTTAGTCAAGTGATGGTTAGGCTTACCAAACTGTATTATAAGGTGACAAAGCATGTATTGAGATACCTCATAGGCAAAACTTAGTTTGGGTTATGGTATAGATGGACAGAGGGAGTGAAGCTTCAAGGCTTCACTGATGCAGATTGGGCAGGGAGTCCATCCAACAGGAAGAGCACATCAGGAGGGATCTTTAGTATTGGGTCAGCAATAGTTTCTTGGTACAACAAGAAATAGATATCGATTGCACTCAGTTCGGTAGAGGCAGAGTACATGGCTGCAAGTCAGACAGCATATGAGGCTTTCTAGATGAGGAAGATCCCAGTTGGTTTGTTTGGTCAGCAGATGGATCTGAGAATGATTTATCGTGATAATTAGAGTTGTATCAAACTCTAAAAATCCAGTTTTTCATGATCGTTCCAAGCATATTGATATCTGGTATCATTATCTCAGATATTGTGTGTTAAGGTGGATCATGTTGTTAGATTACATTCCCATGGAGGAGTAAAATACTGACATCTTGACAAAGGCATTGTCAAGATGTAAATTTGAGTTTCACAGAGACAGGATCGAGGTAGTTGATAATCCCTTTCTTGTTGAGAGGGAGTGTTGAGAAATGGAAACACGAGAGTCTAGTTTAATCTTTCCTTGAATTAAACTGGAAATTAAATTCGAATTCTATTCCCATAGCAACTTAAAATAGTTAAATTAAGTTTATTAATCTTACTTAGGAAATTTGAGTTGGAGGTCTCTCTATTGTCATGTGTATGTTCTCCCTACTTTGTAGGAGTTCAGTATGAGTTAATTGAGAGTTGTAAAATAGAAGGCTCAGTTTCATGAGTTAGTTCAGTTAAATTAGCTCCAAAACTAATTGAGAGAACTAATAGTGAGTTAACAGTCAATGGTGTCACTAATGAAATCCACCAGTGATACTCTAGTTAACTGAATATTTAGTCATCAGAAACTCATGCATGTCAATTATGAGAAATACCTAGTTGAGACTAGAGTGCAAGGATAGTGTACTATTTATTTTAGATTTTTTTGAGTTGCACTGATAGTGCATGCAATCAAGAACTGATCCTTAAAGGATTTTGCATTTTTTAGAGACTTTATTTCCCTTTAAATACAAGCTATCCTCCATAGGAATTAGACATTGGAATAGAGACTTGGAGAGATTGTGAATTGGCTAAAATTTGGCCTTGAGCTTTCTTATGAGTTGGAGATTCAATTTGTTGAGTGCTCGGATTGTTCTAGAGAGAACAAGCATTGTAATTTCATCTTCATTTTCCGGATTAATACAAAACAGATAGTGGGGTTTTGATTTGTGGCTTTCCCCGGATATTTATTGTGTTATGTGCCTTTGATTCTCTTCCTCTATTGATTATTGTTTGCTCAATGTTTATGGGCTTCCGTTGTAAAGAGTAAAAGTAGATTTTTATCTCTTGCTTTAGCAAATTGCATTAGCTTGTGAATCTACAGGATTTTCTACAAGTTTTGTTGCATGATGTTATGTATGTACCAAGATTAATGAAGAATTTGGTATCTATATCCACATTGGAAGATAAATGGATGTAGGTTGCCATCATCAAAGGAAATTTTTGACTTGGCTCGTTGATTCACCTATGAGAGATGCATTCACATTAGGATCGATATTTGAAGGACTCTATAGAGTCCCTGGAAGACCTCTTGTAGCATTGGTTCATAATACCAATCATCTAAGCAAGTTATGGCACAATAGACTGGCTCATCTACGCTATGATGCACTTTCGAAGTTGAAGAAATTGGTCTCAGGTATTCCCGATGTTCAAGCTCATCATGATGGAGTTTTTCTAGGTTGTGTGAGTGGAAATAAAACAAGGGGGCCATTTCCCTCTAGGAAGAACAAGACAAATGACATCCTCCATCTCATTCATTATGATATATGTGGTTCGATGCATGTACATTCTTTTGGTGGTCATCTCTACTACATCACCTTTATTGACGACCTCTCAAGAAAGACATGGATATACTATCTTAAGCACAACGATGAAGCATTTGAAATATTCAAGGAATTCAAAGCCTTGATTGAAAATCAATCTGGAAAGAGAATCAAAGTCTTTAGATCTGATAATGGAGGGGAATACATGTCAAAAGAATTCATAGCATTTTGCAAGAAAGAAGGGATCAAGAAAGAAACAATTGTGCCATATACTCCTAAACAAAATGGTCTAGCTGAAAGGAAGAATAGGTCTCTATTAGAAGTTGATCGTGCTATGCTCCATGATCAAAAGTTGCCAAAGCTCCTTTGGGCCAAAGCTACATCTACTGTTGTATATGTTCAAAATAGGGTGCCTTGTCAAGCATTAGAAAACAAGACCCCTGAAGAAATATTCACAAGTATCAAGCCTAGAATTAGCCATCTTTGTTTATTTGGATGCCCCATATACTTTCATGTGCTGAAGGACAAAAGGAACAAATTGGAAGTTACAGGAAGGAAAGGTACATTTGTGGGCTATTGTGAAAATTCCAAAGCATATAGAATATATATTCTTGGTCAGAGGAAGGTTGAATTAGCAGGGATGTAACATTTGATGAAGATGTAGCTCTTGGAAAGCAAGAGATCTTCCTCCACCTCCTCCTCCCAAGGAAGAGAATGATGAATGGGATGTTCTAGATGGTCTTTCTGTACACAAGTCTAATACTAATGATGATCCCATGGAGCCTATGGATCCATTAGATCCTCCTCCAAGTGATCCTCCTAAGACCACTTTGGCTCCACAATACTTTATAGAACGCTGAACGAAATGTTCTGATTCGTAGATCATTTAGAGAAAGGAAGAAACCATGAAAGTATAAGGGATATGTTGCAACTATGAGCACTATGATTCAATCTGAACCGTCCTCATTTGAAGAAGTTGTAAAAGAACAAGTTTGGAAGGATGATATGGCTGAGGAATATGAATCGATTATGAAAAATGGTGTATGGGATGTTGTACCTGAACAAAATGGGAAGTCTTTTGTGACTTCAAAGTGGTTATTCAAGATCAAACATGGAATTGATGGCAGCATTGAGAAATACAAAGCAAGGTTCATAGCTTGGGGCTTCTCTCAGAAAGAGGGAGAAGATTATGATGACATATTGGCTCCCGTGGCTCGATATACAATGATCTATTCTATAGTTTCCCTTGTTGCGAGTCAGGGATGGACTCTTCATCAGGTGGATGTAAATATCACATTCCTTCATGGCATGTTATAGGAAGAAGTATATGTTGAACAACCATAGGGATTTGAAGTGGAAGATCAAAGAACACATGTTTGTAGGTTGAAGAAGGCATTGTATGGTTTGAAGCAAGCTCTCCGAGCTTAGTATGCACACATTGACAGTTACTTAGTGAAGCTGGGATTCACAAGAAACAATTATGATCCCAACCTTTACTTCAAGGTAGTCCAAGGTTTTCCATTGATTTTCACTTTATATGTTAATAATTTATTCTTTATAGGTAGTGAGTCTCTGATGATCGAGTGTAAGAGAATGTTATCCTCTGAATTTGAGATGAAAGACCTTGGACTTATGCACTACTTTTTAGGCCTTGAGGTATGGCAAAGACTTGGTGAGATTTTCCTTTCAAAATGAAAATACATTGTGAAGGTGCTGGAAATATTTGGAATGACTGAATGCAAATCCATGGTTACACCAATGGAAATGAACTTCAAGAAGTTAGGTGGAGAAGTTGCAAGACCAAACTTGGAAAATCTATCCAAGTATAGATAACTAATTAGGGCTCTAATGTTCCTTGTGAACACCTGTCCAGACATATATTATGTAGTAAACACATTGAGTCAATTCATGACCGAGCCTCTCCACGCACATTGGATAGCTGCCAAACACATATTGAGATATTTGCATGGGTCAATCACACTTGGCTTGAGATATTCTACCGGAAATGTTCAACTTCATGGATACATTGATGTTGACTGGGCCGGAAATGTTATTGATAGAAAGAGTACATCTGGATGTTATTTTAGCCTTGGATCTACCATGATATCCTAGATGAGCAGGAAACAAAAGTCTGTAGCACTGAGCACCGTCGAAGCAGAATACATTGCCCCTAGCATAGCTAGCTACGAAGCAGTTTGGTTGAGAAAGACCTTTGGAGGGTTATTTGAGTAGGTCCTAGATACTACAGTGATATACTGCGAGAACAAGAGTGGAATCCATCTGGTAGAAAATCTTGTGTTCCATGACAAGTCTAATCATATTGAGATTCAATATCACTTTATTCTAGACATGGTGCAGAGAGGAGCTGTTAGGCTCCATCACATATCGATAGATGAAAAAATTGAAGATATTATCACCAAGGCATTACCAAAGGGAAAGTTTTTGGTCTCCAGAGAGAAACTTGGACTGATGGATGTGGCCCCTCCAGATAAGGGGCAGCGTTGATCGAGGACATTGAGCCAACTCTTCCTACCCTATTTGAGCTCCCAGGGTGAGGAATCTAGATAGAGGGCTCTTGGGATTGAGGGATCTCTGGACAATAGGGTACTTCGCTATATGTTACCCATAGGGTTGAGGATGTTACTCCCCTATCTTTATAGGGTTGGAGAATGTTTCTCCCCTATCTAGTCTTTGCAAAGTATACCCCACTTGACAACATACCCACAAGCAAGGCTTGTTGGGAATATCGCTCCCCATTTTGCCAAAGAGTTGAGAGTGTACTTGGGGGTGTAGAACCCAATGCGATTATGATGTAGGTGTTATACCACATGGGTATTAAGATTCATTGTTGGGAAGATTGGTAGGAAATAGGATTGGGTTGAGAGTTACTCCCCTTTTGAGATTTTGGGTTGAGGGTAAGCCCCTCGATGAGATTTTAGGGTCGAGGATTTTCTCCCCTGTGTGATGAGTTATCATATTTCTCAGTATGGGTGGAAGATCTTTCTCTTTGATTCTTCTTATTTTAGATCTAAGAAAGTTTCAACATATAGAGTTGAGCACAGAGAGTCAAAGCATTACAGAATGATGTGAAGATCAACTCACATATATTGGTAGGTTGAATTCTTCTTAGTTAAGAGAGAGTGTCAATTTTTGCAACTAGGGTCAAATTCCACAATGGATAGCTCATATTACTGAGATGATTCTTGCATTAAATTCCTCTTTTGGGGAGCACCAAAGTTGACCTAAATATCACCCAATTTGGCCAAGCAGAAGTTAAGTTTTGAATTATTTTATTCATACATGCATTATGGAGTGGATCGATCCTAACCACATGGGTAAATTCTTAGTTCGACCTTAACCCCAAGTAAACCCTCAGGAAAGCCTATAAATAAAAGTGACCTCAAGCTCATTTCATCTCAATTATCAAGCCATCTTCTCTTATTCTCTTTTGTCTTGGTTCTCACAGGTTCGACGGAAGGAGTTCGTACAAGGGTCTGAAATCACAGGTGTGAGGTTTGCTCTGACTTAGGGTTTTATGATCCCTGAATGCTGGCACATAACTGGGCATTTTAGTCCCTAGACGATGGCACACAGGCTTAAGAGAGCATCCAGAGATCGCTAGACGTTAACACAGAGGCTTAAGGGAGAGCCCAAGGGTTTAGAGGCAGATCTGAAGGTGTCGGTCCTCAGACGCTCACACAGGGTAGTATTGAGAGCGTCCAAGCCATCCAGAATGCACGTATAGCAACTGGAAGAGAGATTCCGAGTGTTTTTTAGCCGATTTGGTGGGTTTGACCCCGGACACACGCACAAGGTCTTCCTGAGAGGATCCAAGCAACTACAGATGCCCTCACACAGTGGGGGAGAGAGCGTCTAGAGAGTTTCAGACGCACCTAGACAATTTTTCTGAGAGTGTCCAGTGTTTTGATCTTGGGTTTATTAGCTGGCTTCTATTGGTTTTAGTGATCTGGTAGATCTGGGTTTATCTCTGTTGTTATATAGATTTGTAGATCTAATTTATTAGTATCCACTACAAACGTATGCATGGGGATCATTGTACTCTCTATTGAAATTTTTTTATGATGATTTATTAAAGAAGAAGATTTTAAAGGGTTCCCCCCTTGTGGAGTGTTTCCCCAGTCTTGGACCAATTCACTGTCTCTTATGGTTGTGTTGTTGTCTTCTTTGTCACTGCATTTATTGTTCTTTCTTCAATTAAGATTGATTATATTGCTAATAATTGGATGTATTGTTAATGAAAAAGTAATTTGGGCTAAAGTAACTGATACAACACAAAACAATTAGAAAATTTAACAACAAATTGATCCATGAAAACTTGAGCCACAAAATTTGGAGTGAACAAGTGTGATAAGGCACAAAAATGGGTGTATTTGGAGAGTCGATCTAATGCCACCATGATGATTGACTTGTTGCCTAATTTAGGGAGACCTGTAATGAAATCCATGGAGACATTCATCCATATAAAAGTAGGTAGCAGGAAGGGTTATAAGGTTCTTGGTGTCATTGTTTCCCCTTTGTTGCATTGACAGACCTCACATTCAGCTACAAATTTAAGAATGTCCTATTTCATCCTTTCACAAAAGAAAGAGTGGTGTGCACAAGCATAAGTCTTATAAAAGTCCAAATATTCTATGATGGGTGAGGAGTGCAACTCTGCTAGGATGTGTGATTTGAGAGTAGAGTTAGGGGAGATAACCACAGGATATTTATATCAAAGAATATCTTCCTGCCAAGTGTAACCCATTGGGGGGTTAATATTCGCTTGTAACATTTGGATTAGATGGGAAAGAGATGGATGGGAAAACTAGTTGTTATGTGTCTGTTCAATCCAAGATGGTATGGGAAAGGATAAGGATAAGAGGGTGTAATCCTCCTCAAATTGTCATGACAAGGCATCGACCACAACATTGTCTTTACCCTTCTTATAGACTATCTCATTGTCATAGCCCAACATTTTGGTAAGCCATTTATTTTGTTGCAGAGAGGATAATAATTTCTCCAAAAATACTTCAGACTATGATGGTTATTTTGGATCTGGAAATGTTTTCCAAGAAAGTATGGTTGTCAAGTGTTTACTGCATGTAGGATGCCCATAATTTCTTTCTCATAAGTAGATTGACCCAAATTCTTGCCACTTAATTATTGGCTTGTGAAGGTTATTGGTCAACCTTCTTGCATTAAGACTGATCTAATGTCAGTCTCTAAGGAATCACATTCAATCGCAAAGGGTTTTGTAAAATCTAGGAGACCCAAAAACACGGTGGAACACATGGAATATTTGAGATCCAAGAAGGCATGTTGAGCTTCTTCTATCTAGAGGAATGCATTTTTCTTGAGAAGATCTGTGAGGGGTCTAGCAATGCATCCATAACTTTTGATAAATTTGCAATAGTATCATGTGAGGCCCAAAAATTCCCATATAATTTTCAAGGTTTGAGGTTGTGGCCAATATTGCATTGCACGAATATTTTTTGGATCCACCCATAATCCTTTGCAGCCCACAATGTGTCCCAAGTACTCCACCTCTTCCATTCCAAAAGAACACTTGGAAAATTTGAAAAATAATCTAGTATCCTTCAAAAGTTGTAATACCTAGTCAACATGTTGAAGATGTATTTCAACATGATGAATACTAAGGCTAGATCTTGCTCCAAATTTGCCAACTACATGCTAAACATTTCGTCAAACACATGGTAAACATAATAAATACGGTTCATGAATGCATATATGTTCGATGTCTTCTTAACTTCATCATAGAATCATCAAGAATGCTCAATAATGCCCTCTCAAACTAGTTGTAACAACACTTGTTATCTCATGCATTCATGAATCCATTCACTAACTTATCAAGACATAAGAAATATCCATAACAAGAGCTCATTATTCAACAATAATGTACCATGCCTATAACCAACATTTACCTAGAATAAATCCATGAAAAACTAGTCATAAAATCAACATAATAACCCATACAAATGCTCATTGATCTTAATAAGAAATAACACATAATAAAATATGCATAAAGCCAACAAAATTAGGGACTTCCATGTACTACCTGACCATATATTGGGCTAAACAAAATCTCTCTTTTACCCAATCACCCTCATGTCATATTCCAATCATGAATGTGGGATCATATGGGTTAAACTAAAATAGAACCAATCAGTGGTAGGAGCCAAGATGAAAAGTCCTTTGATTGAGCTATGAGGATGTATATATAAAAAATGGGGTGACTCTTCACCTCGCTTGTGACTCTTGGACTTCCCTCGTGACTCTTTGACTTCTACATGACCTTTCACATTCTATAGATGACTCTTGGACTTCCACTTTACATTAAATTTCTCATGATATTCGAAAATTACATAATTCATCCATAAATGATGTGGCACATGATGACTCATTTGACATCTTGACAAGACATGAATCAACATTAATGACATGGGTTTGATGATGATGTGACAATGCCAAGACACTCTTCAAGCTACTACCATCTTATCTTCTTGAGAGATGTACATGATCTTTCTCTTCCTCCTTCATAACACTTGCAGATAGAGATTCGCCATTGTAATATTGATCTTCCAACTTCTATCACCATCTAGCGTCCCTCCATCTTTTGGTTCAATGGTCAACTTATTTTTTCAGCTTCATAGGTGTCTTCTAGCATGGTCTCCTTCTTCTTCTCCTCTATGATCATCCTATCATGACAAGATATAATACCTGCAACTAAAAACCACTCATGACAACACGACATTAGTCCATAAATATCCTAGCCTAACTTACTTCATGAAAATGTCGATTGAGCTGGAACTGGGTGTTGGATTGAGAGGCAGACTCAAGGATTGCGCAATGCGCAATTCTTGGGACCAAGAGTTATGGACTTAAGATTGAGACTGCACAACGTATAGTTTTGAAGGCATGGGAAAGATGACTGCACAGTTGAGGAGCTCAGTGAGGCAGTCTTGAGCCTTGAAGTTGCCCAATGTACATTACAAGAGAAAGAGAGGCCTAGGGATTGCGCAACTCAAGGAGGAAGGATGACAACTTGAGGCTTGCCAATGCGTAGTGCTTAGAAGGAGGCTAGATGGGAATATGAATTGCACATATTTGGAGGTCAAGGGGCCAGGGTTACGCACTAATACTTCACAAGATGTAGTCCTTGGAGGCATGAACTATGCATTGCGTGGTTCCAAGAGGCAAGGGATCAATTTGAGGGTTAAAATTGTGCAGTTCTCAGTTCCAGGGATGAGTGAGGTCAAGTTTATTGGGTAGGAACTTTCCAGAATTTGACTAAGTGTGGGATTAGTGAGGTAGAAGTGAAACCAGGTTTGAACTTATGAATGATCACACACACTTAGAATTATTGACTACATAACATTGAACACTCAATACATAAGAACAGCATGATCCCCTTAATGTGATGGAAATACAACAACCTCCTACAAGTGCAACACTTAGGATGTACTTTGCGACGAAAATGACGACACTAGTGTGACAGTGCATGAAACTTTGAGAATGAGTCTAATACATGTATGTATGATAAATTAGACTCATCAACACCAAAGTTACCCCTTGAAATGACTCATAACTCAAATTTTGCAATGTGCGACACTTTCCATTCTAAAAGATGACACTTCAATTTTCTTCACAAAGGGAGTAGAAAACTTAGAGGATATTCATGGAATGACTCTTACTACTAGAAATGACAACATGCAAGGTCAAAGTAGGCTCCCAAATTTGGATATGGGCCAAAATTTTGGAGGGTAGTATAGCAGTGACAACAATTGGTGACACACTGGAAGAACTCCAACTTCTTTGCCTTGGTCCAAATTTTGTGCAGGGTCTAGTTTCTCAAGAACTATTGATTCATCGTGCAAATTACTTTGACTTCCCCACTTAACCTAGTTATATATATAGTCCCCTTAATTCCTTTATCATTTGAACACATTCATAGATTAGCTAAATCACAATTGTTTCTATTCAAGAGAAGGGTAATATGTTTTGTGACCTTAATGGTCAGAGTCTTGGTTTTCATATCTGGTGTTGCTTCGCTGCCAGCAAGCCTGGACAGTACCCTGGTGGAGTTGCTACAGGAAAGCAAGCATTTATTTTCTCCTAATGAGATTGAACAATACCCCAGCAAAGTTGCATGCTTCACCTCTTTGCGCAAGAAACCTTTCTCTTCTTTCACCCTTTATTTATTTTATTTATAGGACTATGCTTCGAAAATTATTATTTCGTGGGGTGGAAGAGAGATCCTAACTTATTGATATCATAATAGGTTGTTCCTTCAAGGAAGCATATACATATACCTCTGATATTAGTATGCTCGCTATAGATTTTCCCCTTGTCCTTCTCTACTAAATCAGATCAACGTGTAAAATGCCAAATCAAAAGAACCAAGCTTAGAAATGAGGTTCCTAAAATAGATACAGGTATCATGGATCCACACAAGGATTTCTTTATGAATGGATCATATTTTCATCAAAATATCATTGATTAAAAGATATAAACCAAGATAAAGAAGAAGGATGAAAGGATTAGCCAAAGGTTACAATGTCATAAGGCCTCTTTCAATTTTGCCACATACACTGGAATCAAACAAAACACTTTCATGCACGACTTTATTCACAAAGGGAAATCAATAAAGAGGACTCAACATGACAAAATAAACAAACAGCCCGCAGACATGAAAAGGAATATGTACAAAGGGTAAGTTCATAGCCCTAGGAAACTATTGAAAATATTGCTTAAGATCTTGGGCATTGATAGGAAGTGAATCCATCTTCCCATCCAATGATTGAAGACGATAAGTATGGTGGCCAAGTTTCTCATGAAAAAATAGGGTTCGATACACAGGGATTGGAACTTTGTGTGTTTCCCTTTCTCTTGGTGGGCTTTATCCCACTTCAATACCAGGTTTCCCACACTGAATTCGCTCTTCCTCATAGACTTCTTGTCAAACCATCTCTTTATATGATTTTGATGAAGAAACAATTTTTCTCTTGCTTTTATCCTTTCTTCCTATCGCTTCAAGAGAGTGTCTATCCTACTCTAAACCAAAATGCAAGGCTTACCCTGAGACTCTTCTGAAAGTTATAGGGCAGGCAGGTAAATGTTCAGAAGTAGGATGGTTTCTTTTCCATACACCAGAAAGTAAGGAGAGGTTTTGAGAGAGGGTTTAGGCGTGACACAGTCAACGCATAGAGCATTCAACAAAACATTGTGCCAGTTCCTATGTTCAGAGTAGACAGTCTTCTTGATAATACATATGAGGTTTTTATTAGTTGACTCAGCAAGACCATTACCTTGTGGATAATAGTTAGATGAATGTTTCAATACAAATGCCATTTTCTAAAGGTAAATAATAAAGTTTAAGTGATGAAAAATAAGTTGCATTATCGAAAAAAAGTGATGCCAGGGCACCAAACTTGGTAATAAGGTTATGTTTGAGGAAAATGATGACTTCCTGATCATTCACTTGCTTGAGATGAATTGCTTCCATCCACTATGTGAAATAGTCTATAGAGGTGAGACCATAATGGTGTTGCTTCGATGAGTGGGGAAAGATATCACCAATAACATGTAAGCCCCATTGTTGGAATGGTTATTCTATATCGATGGGTTGCAATGGGGCAGCTGACTTTCTATCATGACCATCACATTTATGATAGAATGGACACTTGTGGACATAAGCATGAGCATATTTGAATGATGTGGATCGATAGTAACCAGCTTGCATAGCTTTGTGTGTAGTTGTGTCACCCGTGTAATGTCCACCTACTGGCCCATCATGTAGATCATGCAATACCCTTTCTGAATCAAGTGCTTCCGGACACCTGAGAAAGACCCCATTATGGTGCTTTCAAAAAAGCACTCCATGAAATAATTGGTATGATAGAACTTTCAATCTGGTGGCCCTCTTTTGTCATGCTAATCAGTGTGAGGGAAAGTTATCATGCTCAAGATATTGTTGCACATCTGCGTACCAAGACGTGGTTACCTCAGTGGTGGTAGCTTGTTCGATATTATACATTTCAATTTCCTACTCCTAGCCATAAGAATCATCTTCCGCCACATTTACTTATTCTGTTGCTAGCTGGCATAGATCATGGCCTTTTATGTTATGAACTAGATTGAACTTGAGATCGTACTCTTTTAAGCTAGTCATCTAGTTCGCTCTTCTTTCACCCATTTCTTGTTGAACAAGTAGTGATCTCACTGCTAGGTTGTGGAACAAAGCTGATAACATGATTCCTCAAATGATACAGCTTGAAGTGTTTTAGCGCCTTATAAACTCCATAAGCTTGTTTATCGATGGTGGTATAATTTAATTCTTGTCCCTAAATGTCGACACTCATGAATTAAATAGGCCTCTTATTCCCTCGATCATCCTTTTGCATAAGAATGGTTGCGAGAAAAGTATCATAAGTGAAGGTGTACAACAAGAAATCTTTTTCTGAAATTTAGGCTATATAATGTTGGAGCTTCAATGATCGCTTGCTTAACATGGAAAAATGCATCCTTTTCCCTTTTATCCCATTTATAGATTGCATCCTTCTTTATCATCTCTTGCAATGGTTTTATGATCTGAGCATAATCTAAGATGAATTTGCGAAGGAAATTAATTTTCCCTAAGAAGGACTGCACAACCTTTTTACTCACTGGGAAGGGAATCTTAGTGATTGTTTTGACCCGCTCTGGGTCTACTTTGATACCAGATTTCATGATGATATGGCCCAAGATATTTCCCTCAGACACTGTGAAAATGCTCTTCTTAGGATTTAATGATATATTGTATTTGCAACATTGCTCAAAAGTTTCCCTTAGATGATGCAGGTGGTCAAATCTCTGCTTCAAAAAAACTATCACAACATCTAAGTACACCCCAACAATTTTACCAATCGATCCACGAAAAGCGATGTCCATTGCATGTTGGAAGGTAGCTCATGTGTTGATGAGGCCAAAAGGTATTATCTTAAAAGAAAAAGTACCCCACTTCATTCTAATGGTAGTCTTATGCCTATCGGGTTCCGCCACTAGAACCTCGTTGTATCCAGAAAAACCATCTAGCAACGAAAACATTTATGACCCCAATAATTTTTGCAAAATCTGTTCCATAGACGGCATCTAGTAATTATCTTTGTCTAAGGTTCGATTCAAATTGTGAAAATCAACACACAAGTGAATTTCCTCAAACTTCTTTCTCACGGGTACCAGATTTGAGACCCATGTTGAATGACAAACTTTAAATATGATCTGAGCATCAAACAACTTTCTCCACTTTTTCTAAAAGAGGGGATCAATAGTAGGATGAAGTTTCCTTAGTTTCTGCTAAAAAGGCTTGGCCCCTTGATAGGAATCATACAATGGATTATTCGTGCGTCATAAGTTTTTAAATCGTCATACATCCACGCGAAGACATCTTGATACTCTTTGAAAATGCAGATAAAAGCTTATCGCTCTTGAGGAGTACAACAAGTACCGATATTCACATTAGATATTCGTTTGTCCCAAGATTTATTTGTTTGTGCAAGATGTAGAGCTATGGGTCTTTGCATTTATTAGTCCCTATAACCGATTCTATAGGTCGTATAACTTTTCTAGTGATACCACACCCTTGGGCATGGAATTTCCTCTACTCACTTATGTTGACTCCTGCAATGCTCTTTTGTGCTCATCTTCATCGATCGTTGTGTCTTTGAACACATCAGTGTTCACCATAAAGTCCAGTATCTCTTGGTCATCATTAAAAACATGAAAAATTAGTAATATTTTTTTAACAGTAATATAAGTAGGATTATATTAATTTGCGCCCATTCGCGGAAAAAAACTGGGAGAATTACAGATTCAGTACTTTGCCAACCTTGGGCATCAGAGTTTGCATACAATTCATCCAGACCCAATTCCCTTCCAAAATTACAAGAGACCACATAGTTTTTTCTTGGTTACTACTATATACCCTACATAACTGATTTAAAAGAAAATATATTTATAATTCTTCATCAAAACAGAGACACAAGAAGTTATCTCGTCCTCCATGGATGCTGGAAGATTGAGGTCTATTCCTATTATTTCATCTGCAGACTAGGAGTTCTTTCGTTCCAGTTTGATTAGTAGGTCCTCAATTTACTTTCTTAGAGCATCAATTTCATCTTCTAACTGGTGGATCTTTAGATTCTTTTCAATCTACCTCTCCTGCATTTCATATGAATCCTCCTACTGCTGTGTTGGCATTATGACAGAGGTTTGACGCTATGACACAGGTTTTGTCCTTGATGGAAACTCACTCAAATGACAGATCACTGTTCAGACTCTCAAACTGAAAGAAAAAGAGATATACACAGGTTCCTCTTAACCAAGCCGCGTAAACACGCGGGATCATCGATGAAAAGCGCGTATGCGTATGCATGCACTTTCATGCACGTAAAAGCACGTATATGTGGGAAAACTTATTTTTAGTCCATGGTATTTGGTCCTTGGTATTTGGACCTATGGTTTTGGACCTTGGTATTGCGTCCGAAGTGTTGAACTGAGGTATTGGGTCCCTAGTATTGGTTTTAAATGGTTTTGGACCATGGTATTGAGTAAGGCCTAAGACTATAAAAGGAGAAGGAGATCATTAGGCAAGGATTCACTCAAGCATTGAATATCTTATGAAGAGCAAGATCTAGAATTGGGTTATGATGCATAACTGGATCTAAACCAAGGAGGAACCTGAGCGCTAGAAGAAGGATAAGTTCTATTGATGGGTCAAGATCTTAAGGCTTGAATAGTAATATCTATATGTGATTTTGATCTGTTATATTTGGCGCATGACTTGATCTATAACTCTGATAATCTGGGTATAACTGATGTCTGAATAAGTGAAAAGGGTAAATTATCTTTTATAGATCTGTACGCAGGTTCGGCACAGTAGAGGCGCATATACATGCTGGTTAAGTAAGTCAAAACAGCGTATACACTGGATGGCCTTGAGATAGAAGCGTATGCACGCAGGTTCTACATATTGAAGTAGCGTACGTCACATGAAATATGTTTTAGCTACTTCTGTTTATTGTTGCAGTGTTCTGGGTTCAGGATTGGTTTCTGGTTACTGTTAATGTATTCTCATTACAGCATTCAGAAAAGTAATTGTTTGACTCAGTTTTGATAGAAGCAAAGGAGATTGATTGATGCAAATGTACTTGATGTTTGATTATTTTTATTGATGGATCTAGTCTGAAAATTTATGAAATGTGGTCCTTGGAAGAAAACAGAAGGTTGAATCCTTCTGTAGGTCAACACCTACATACTAGTACCTTAGCTAGTACAAGAGCTAAGGGGGTTGTAGCTCCCTTCCAGGAGAAGCTGGAGAACGAGAGAAGGTTGTAGCCTTCTGCAGGTAGCAGCCTGTGCAATGGTATAAGACTGCACAAGTACAGAAACATTGTAAAAAGTTTCTAATTAAAAGAAGATATAGACGAATTGCAGTAGGTGGTTTTCACCCACATTGGGTTGCCACCTTATATCTTGTGTTCTTATGTGTGATTGTTTGTTCTATTTTATTGTTCCTAGTTACTCTTTATATGGTTTGATGCATAGATTAATGATGAATATCTGCAGAATAATTTGAATTTCAAGTCTGCTGGTTATACGCTAGTTTCCTTAACTGCAGTTGCGTACATATGCGGCTTTTACTAACTGAAGTAGCGTATACAAATCTGATTGTAAAATGAAAAATAATTGACTTGATAATACTGATTCACCCCCCCTCTCAGTATTATTTCCAACAATTGGTATCAGAGCAGGTCTTTCAGAAGAAGCTTGATCGCTTGAAGGAAGATCTATTATCATGAGCAACTACGAAAAAGAGGAATCAATCAGGCCACCAATTTTTTATGGGAGCAACTTCGTCTATTGGAAGGTAAGAATCACAGCCTATCTTCAATCTCTTGGTACAGAAGTTTGGGATATCATGGAAACAGGATACACATTTCCATCAGCAACTCCTACAGATACGGCTGGTAAGAAGCAGTATGAAATAAATGCAAAGGTTGTCAATACTCTATTAGGGAGTCTATCTCAATTAGTATTCATCAAGGTTATGCAACTCAAAACCGCAAAAGAAATATGGGACAAGATCGTTCTGAGCTATGAAGGAGATGATCAGGTAAAACGGGCAAAACTACAAACTCTCAGAATTCAGTATGAAAATCTCAGAATGCACAATGATGAGAGTGTGGCTAACTATTTCTTACGTATAGATGAGATTGTTAATTGTATGAAAAACTTGGGTGAAGAAATAAAACTTTGGTTGAAAAGGTTCTAAGATCTTTGTCTTCTAAGTTTGAGCCAAAAGTTTCTACCATAGAAGAAAAGTAGAATCTACAGAGCATTACCATGTCACAGCTGCACGGAATCCTAACTGCTTTCGAAATGAGAAAAGGGGGACCATCAAACAGGAGAGAAGACGCATTCAAAGCCTCAAGAAAAGGAGATTACAATGAGTCAGGACATATGTCAGAAGGAGAGGAAGAATCAAACTTTGTCAAGAACCTTCAACGGGGTTCTGGAAGATTCAGATGTAAGCTACCTTTCAAATGTTTTGCTTGTGGAAGAGTCGGTCACTATGCTGCCAAGTGTCCTCATAAAGATAAGCTTGACAAAGGTAAGGAACCAGTTAAATGGAACAAAAAACAGAATGTAAGTAAGAAGCGCTATTATACACATGAAGACAGTGATGGATTTTCAAATAGTGATGAAGATGAACAATGTAATGATTATAGTATTTTGATGGCTTTTGAAGATGATGATTTCTTGGATGCTATAGATGAAGAAGGTATTTATGAAGAAATTTATAAACTTAAAATTTGTTTAGAAGAAAAGAATATGATTATAGATACTCTGACATTCCAACTTGCTGAAAGGGGAAAACACAATGAAAAGTTAGAATGTGAAATTGTGGGACTTAGAAAAGATATTGAGAAATCAAAAGCTCTTAATCTTAGATTTGCTAAAGGATCTGAAACTTTAGAGGAGATTATCAAAGTGTAGCGTTCTCCTCTAATCAAGACAGGTCTTTGATATACTGAAGAAGCGTCTCAAGCATAGAAGCCATCCACCTCCAAAAGTTATCTTGATGTAGCAAGGAGAAGTGAACAGGTTGACAAACGATAGCAAAAGCATAATGCAGATCACCAGGTAAATCATGGACAATTTACTTCAAGAATGAACAGAGATCACCAAGTAAATCGAGGGCAATCTACTTTAAGGATGAACAAAAGCTACAACCAACCACAGGTAAATCATTCTCAATTTGCCTCAAGAATGGATGTCAATGGAAACTACAATCATTTGGTCGGTAGGTTTGATAATCGCAGGAATTTCTTCAATGGCCAATGTTTCTCTTGTCATAACTTTGGACATAAAGTTGCTCTATTTTTTTCCTACAAGACCATCATGACTAGAGAAGCTCAAAAACAAAGGAGTATGACTGGGATCATGAAAAGGACCTACAATAACTTTTCTGCTCTTAAGAATGAAATAGAATGTTCTATTTGTAACAACTTCGGTCATGTAGATTCTAAATGCAGGAGTAGGTTTCGGCAAACAACTCAGAAGGAGCAAGCTTCATTGAGTCCCAAAACATGGAGAAAGAAAGAACCGCAACCAGAAAGATGTGGCATAGCCTTATATGCGGAAGGACAGGAAAATCAGTGGTACATTGACAGTGGATACTTGAAACATATGACAGGTGATAAAGAAAAATTTCAGTCATATAGTGCCTTAGAAAAGGAAAGGAAGGTCTCATTTGGAAATGACACCCCTGCACTCATAAAAGGTAAAGGTTTTGTTCTTTTGAAAGAAAAGGTCAAAGCTAGAAATGTTATGTATGTTGATGGCTTAAAGAATAATCTATTTAGTGTTAGTCAAATATGTGATCAAGGAAATGAGGTAATATTTCGATCAAATGGATGTACTATTCGTGAGCTGGATACAGGAGAAACGGTGATCAAAGGCATAAGAAATCCAAATAATTTATACATACTCAAGGGAGGACAGTAACAATGTTATCTAAGCAAAAATGATGAACATTGGCTATGGCACAGAAGACTGGGGCATCTAAGCTTCTCTCAGATAATGAAAGCAAGCAAATATCAGGCGGTTCGTGATCTCCTTGACATCAAAATTCCAGAAAATACAATATGAAAATCATGTCAGTTTGGTAAGCAAACCAAAACTCATTTCCCTGAGAAAGAAGGATCAGCTAGGAAGCCACTTGAACTTGCCCATACTGATTTCTGTGGCCCATCAAGGAAAAAGTCACCTCGAGGAGAAGAATACTTTATATTGTTCATTGACGACTTTTCCAGGATGTGTTGGATAGGACTTCTGAAGCATAAAGAAGAAGCTTTCGAAAAGTTAAAAGTGTTCAAAGCCTTGGTTGAAAATGAATCAGATCGCAGAATCTAATGCCTCAGGTTTGATCAAGGAGGGGAATTTACCTCAAATTAATTTTTTGATTTTTGTGAAGAACATGGAATAAGAAGGGAATTCTCTACTGCAAGGACTCCTTAGCAAAATGGACTAGTGGAAAGGATGAATAGAATGGTTTAATAAATGGCTCATGCTATCCTTGATGAATCTAGAACTCCTGCAACCTTCTATGGTGAAGCTGCATTTGCTGCCATCACTATTCTCAAAAAAACAAACGTCCGGCTAAACAACACTCAAACTCCTCATGGACTTTGGTATGGTAAGACTCCTACGGTAAAATACTTCAAAGTTTTTGGAAGAAAATGTTACATCAAAAGGACTGATGAAAATCTTGGCAAGTTTGAACCTAGAGTAGATGAAGGCATTCTCATTGGTTAATCTTCCCGAAGTAAAGGATATAAGTGCTACAATAAAAGACTTGGAAAATTTGTTGAAAGTATTGATGTGGTGGTTGATGAAGCAGGCGACAATCCAAAGTAGAAAAAAACCGAAGATTTTGAAGATGAAGAGGACTATCCTTCAACTTCAAATCAGACTAATGATGAAGAAGAAACCTATGAGGCACCAAAAGAACAGATAAGGGTACAAGAAAAGACTGCATCCAGGTATGTACAAAAGAATCATCCAGAGACTCAAATTTTGGGGTAGAAAGAGGCAGGTGTTCAAACAAGAAGAACTATTACAGAAGCTTCAAGCTATCAAGCATTGCTCTCCTCTTTCGAACCACGAAATGTAAGTGAAGCATGCAAAGATGAATGCTGGGTCAAGTCCATGAATGAAGAACTTGAGCAGATTGAAAAAAAAAAACAGTTGGGAATTCGTTCCTAGACCTAATGATAAGAATGTCATAAGGACCAAATGGATATTCAAAAACAAGCTAAATGAAAATGGAGATGTTATTAGAAACAAGGCCAAACTTGTTTGTAAAGGGTATGCTCAACAAGAAGGTATATACTTTGAAGAAACTTTTGCATCATTTTCTAGACTTGAAGCCGTAAGAATGTTCCTTGCTCTTTATAGCTTTTAGAAGTTCAACGTATATCAAATGGATGTGAAATCTGCCTTTCTAAATGGAGACTTAGAAGAAGAAGTGTATATTGAGAAACCAGATGGATTCATCCTTGGAAATTATCCAAAACTTGTGTGTAGACTTAAGAAGGCACTCTATGGTCTTAAACAGGCTCTAAGGGCTTGGTTTTATCGTCTGGACAAATACCTCCATCAACAAGTTTTTTCAAAAGGATCAACAGATAGCAATCTATATATAAAAATTAACAATGATAAATTGCTAATACTTGTTGTGTATGTCGATGATATCATCTTTGGTAGCAATGATGAGGCCATGAGTCAAAAATTTGCTTTGGTTATGCAGAAAGGATTTGAAATGTCCTTGCTTGGTGAGCTCACATATTTTCTTGGTTTACAAGTCCAACAAAACAAAGATAGTATCTTCTTGTCACAAACCAAGTACCTCAAGTATATCTTGAAGAAATATGGGATGGAAGATTCGAAACCAGTATGTACCCCTATGGTAACAGGATGCAACCTCAATGCAAATGATGAATAAGCAATAGTACATCAACCAACCTATAGATCCATGATTGGTAGTATGCTCTATCTGACAAGTACCAGACCAGACATCATGCATGCAGTGGGAATAGTCAGAAGATTCTAGGTAAATCCAAAAGAAGCACACCTTCAAGCAGTTAAAAGGATTTTTAAATATCTTCAAGGAACACAAAACTATGGCTTATGGTATCCTAGAGATACAAATATCACACTTCTTGCATATACAGATGCAGATTGGGCAGGAAGCGTGGATGATAGAAAAAGCACTAGTGGTAGTGCATTCTTTATGGGTTCCAGATTAGTATCTTGGTTCAGCAAGAAACAAAGTTCAATTGCATTATCTATAGCTGAAGCAGAATATGTGGCTGTTGCATCATGCTGCACACAACTCCTTTGGATGATGCAAACTTTGCAAGATTTTCAAATCACTTGTACTCCACCTATCAAATATCATTTTCTCTGGGAACAAGTGCTTGAGCAAAAGCTCAAATTGGAGTATGTTCCCTCCAAGGAATAGATTGCTGATATATTCACCAAACCACTACCTAGGGAGACATCTGAATACCTCAGACAGAAGCTGGGAGTAGTTGATGCATCATCTTGTTATTGACACTTATCTGTTTTAGAGAAAAGTGGTTGTACGCAAGTTTCATGAAGAGAATCCGCGTACATACACCGGTTTCTGTAGATATAGTTGCGTATTTGTTGGTTTGAAGAATATCAATAGGCAAGACTAAGAAAAGAGTCTGATATGGGTCTGAGAGTGATCATCTGGCATAGGTTCAGGGGGAGCATATACTTCTAATAATGCATTGTTGGCATTATCTTAGAAGATCTTGGTACAATTTCAAAGTTGTTTTTTATTTAGGTGGAACAGGTGCAGAGGAAGATCATGGTTGCTGGTCTGGATGATGATTGACATATGATAGTGATGATAGTTGCTAATGACTATCATAGCCTTGTCTTAGATTTTTAGTCTCTATGTCATGTATTTCTTTTATTATCAAGGTCATGTAACGACCTATCTTGTTTCCGCACTATGCCTTGGATGGATTATGTAATGTTCTTGTTTTATCATGTGTAAACTGTTGGTGTATCCCCACATGGTTGGGAGATGGATGTATGTATGAATCTTTGGTGATAGGAAGGCCAGGGGGAGAATGGACAGCACAACAGAGCAGATATTTCAGCATGTACTCAAGGGGAGCATAACCCTTTGCCCTTGATGACAAAGGGGGACAGTGACTTGGGGTTGCCATCAAGTCCAAAGGGGGACATTGTTGGCATTATAACACAGGCTTGGCACTATGGCATAGGTATTGTCATTGATGGCAACTCACTCAGATAACAAATCATAGTTCAAGCTCTCAGAATGAAAGAAAAAGAGATATACGTAGTTCCACTTAACAAAGTCGCATATACACGTGGGATAGCCAATCAAAAGGCACGTATGTCTATGCATGTACTTTCATGCAAGGACAAGCGCATACATGTGGGAAAACTTGTTTTTAGTCCATGGTATTTAGTCATTAGTATTTTCCCCTATGGTTTTGCACCATGGTATCTCGTTCAAAGTGTTGAACCCACGTATTGGGTCCCAAGTATTGGTTCTAAGTGTTTTTGGACCATGGTATTGAGTAAGGCCTAAGACTATAAGAGGGGAAGGAGATCATTAGGCAAAGGACTCAAGGATTGAATATCTTATGAAGAGCAAGATCTAGAATATTGGTCATTGGGTTATGGTGCATAGCTGGATCTGAACTAACGAGGAATCTGAGTGCTAGAAGAATGATAAGTTCGATTGATGGGTTAAGATATCAAGGGTTGAATAGAAGTATCTTTGTGTGATTTTGATCTGTTATATTTGGTGCATGACTTGATCTATAAATCTGATAATCTGGGTATAAGTGATGTCTGAATAATTGAAAAGGGTAAATTATCTTTTATAGATCTGTACGCAGGTTTGACATCGCAAAGGCGAGTATACATGCTCGTTTGATAATTCAAAACAACATATACACTGATTTGCCTTAATATAGAAGCATATGCATGCAGGTTCTTCATCTTAAAGTAGTGTACGTCTCATAAAATATGTTTTAGCTACTTCTGTTTATTACTACAGTATTTTGGGTTCAGGATTGGTGTCTAGTTATTGTCACTGTATTCTGGTTATAACATTCAGAGAAGTGATTGATTAATTCAGTTTTGGTTGGTGCAAAGGGGATTGGTTGATGCAGATTCATTTGATGCTTGATTGATGTTATTTATGGATCCATTCTGAAAATGTTTGAAATGTGGTCCCTGGAAGAAAAGAGAAGGTTGTAGCCTTTTCTAGGTCAGCACCTACGTACTAGTACATCAGTTAGTACAAGAGCTAAAGGGGTTGTAGCTCCCTTCCAGGAGAAAATGGAGAATGAGAGAAGGTTGTAACCTTCTGCAGGTAGAAGCCTGCGTACTAGTATAAGACTGCACCAATACAGAAATATTGTAAAAATAAGTTTCTTATTAATAAGAATATAGAGACACATTATAGCAGGTGGTTTTCACCCACACTAGGTTTCCACCTTATATCTTGTGTTCATATGTGTGATGATCTATTCTTTTTACTGCACCTATTTACTATTCTTAGGGTTAATGAAGTTCTAATGCGCTGATTAAAGATTAAATGGATTAACTAAATCTTAAGTTTACTAGTTATATGCTAGTTGCTTTAGACACAGTGGCATGTATGCACGGGTTCCCATATCTAAAGTAGCGTATATACATATCTAAGGTTGAAAATGAAAAATTGTTTGACATG
>APFE031173509.1:65298-83426 GCA_000404065.3 Pinus taeda
CCCCCCCCCCCCCCCCCTCTCAGTATTATTTCCAACACTAGTAACTTTTGCAATTCTTCCTTGACAATGTCCTCAAGGGCTGGATTCATCCTCCTTTGAGGCTGCTTGACTGGTTTGCAATCTTTCTTAATGTAAACGTGATGGGTACAGACTGAAGGGTTCACTCCCTTCATCTCCTTATAGCTCCAAGCGAAGGCATCTAAAAGTTTTCTCAATAGGCTACACAGTTCCTTCTCTTAGGAGGTGGATAGGGATGAGTTGATTTTCAAGGTTCTTTCAGGGCCAAACTCTATATTGTTAACAAAGAGAGAGGTTGGGTCGACCACAGAAATATTAGTTAAGGGGTTTTCTTGGGTGTCTTTCACTAGATATTCTAATGGAAAAATATTGGGGGGTGGATTCTGAATTAGATTTTCAATGATATCATCCCCATTTTGCGGTTTCCCCCTCATAATAGTTTCTACTACACATAGTGGTGCAGAATAGACTTCATCCTCATCCTCCTCCTCCAACCAAAGAGGTAGATCATGTTTTAGGAAGGGTTGAGAAGGACGATATAGGATTAGTTGCTTGGACATATGCCCGTTCTTGATTTTCATGTTCCCAGCTCGACAACAGATGTAGGCATCTATAGTAGCCAACCAGGATATTTCCAGGATGAGAGGACATCCAGTGAGCTTTGCTTTTGGTTGGAGAAGTAGGAAATCAGCACGGTACTCCCAAGAATCAATGGAGACCATCACATCCTCCACAATCCCCTCAGGGGTCACGATGGAGTGGTCTGCTAGCTGCAGTACTGTCGTGGTCTTTCTCAAGGAGCCCTAGAGTTTGATCTTGAGAATGGTGTCCTTGGTCATCACATTAATGGTATCCCGTAGATCAATTAGGGTATAGGGGATCATGGTGCCATTGATGTGGACATCAACTATTGGGCTTCTAGGATCTAGATATTTAGGAGAGATTACCTACCCCAACATTAGGTCAGACAGTTGTCCTATGACATTGATAGTTGGGGCATCTCTCTTGCGCCTCCCTAGATGCATGAAGCACTTCTCTTTCATCATCTTATTGTATATAGGCACATCCTTTATGGCTTGGAGAAGTAGTATCTTTACACATAGCTGTTTCAATTCTCCCATAAGTTTAGTTTCTTCTAGGGTAGGCTGTGTTATTATGGATAATCTCTCAGGAAAGGGTGGATTTGCTTTTGGTTCACTTTCCTCTTTATCTTCCTCAACCTCCTAAGGGGGAGGCTAGCTATCTAGGAGGACATTCCTAGATCATAGGTTAATCTCCTGAATCTCCACAACATAGGTTGGGCATGATGGTTCCCCACTCTATACTTGTTGAGCCTGTCTATTGTTCGGGTTTGGGTTTAGTCGAGCAGGAATTTGGGGTTACCTTGGTGGAGAAAGAGTTAATGGTTGTGGTTGAGTAGGTGGTGGAGACAAAAGAGCGAGAGGAGAGTTGTACTGAGGCCTCCACCCCTGATGAGATGCATTCCACTGGGGTTGTGGCTGAGTATAGCAGTGGAATGAATGAGCGGCTAGTTAGGCATGATATTGAGATGGATAGGACCAAGGAGGAGGTGTGGACTAGGAAGGATGAGCAGGGGAACCCTAATAAAGTATGGAAGTGTCTTGACTGGGGTTTTAGTATGCCTGAGATGTCCCTTACATTTCTTGCTAGTATGGTCTAGGTCCATGTGGTCTCCTTTGGTTCATGAAATAGAGTGGTTCAGTGGCATCTTCGGCCCCTTGGTATACAACTTTAAGTCTGGGAAAGGAAGGGAACTTATCTGTAGAATGATCTTCTTCACGGACTAAACAAACTTTTATAGAGTTCAATGAACATTTGTTCCTAGGATGCCTTCTGGTGCACCTAGGGCAAAAAATGGCCAAATCCCTCTCTGCTTCCTCTTGTTTCCTTTTGATATGCAAGGTATCCATTTGCATGGCAAGAGTTTGTAGCATCTCACTCTTGAAATCTTCCAGCATGTTTCCAAGTTCACCTTTAAGGGATGAACTGGATGAGGAGGTACTGGCTGTGGGTTGACACTCCCTACCTCTCTTTCTGGCTACCATAGAATGGTTTCTAAAACTAGTCTTTATGTCTTCGTAAGGTAGTTGGTAGATGTCTCCCCTAGCCAGTAATTGGAGGGTGTCTAGAAGGTCTTCTAGAATTCCTCTAACAAGACCAACTTCAGAGATTCATGGTCAAGTGTGCACCTAGCCCTTTTATAACTAAGCTGGAACCTTTCTTCATAATCTTCCAAGGATTCATCACTTCCCATGGTCATTCAGAAGATTTCTTCATTGGCATCTTTCGAACTACAATAGTCCTGATATTTGTTATTAAAGGCTTGCTGCATCTGAGCCCAAGTTGTGATAATGTTTCCAGGTAACCACATGAACCAGTGCAATGCTACATCCTTGAGGGTAGAAGGAAATAGTTTCAACTTCTGCTCATCTTCTACATAGTCATAGGTTTGATAGATAACTACAAACTCAAACAGGAAGGAGTCAGGATCTTCTATAGTCAATCCGTGGAAGCGAGGTAGGGCTAAAGGGCTTATGTTCTTCATTTTAGTGTCCCCAATGGTCTCTCGGATGGGAAAGGTATCCTCTACTCTTTCTCGATTCTCCCTATCATTTATGTTTTCAGCCATTGTCTCAGGAGCGATGTTTTCTTCCTCTTCTTCTCCTATAGGTTCTTCAAATATATAAGGTTGTTCTCCTAAAGGTTCTTTTAGATCACTGCCACTAAAGAAGAGAGAAGGGTGGCTTTGTGATGTGGTGGGGGTGTTGGGTAAGAATCTCCCTGAATTATCTCTGTTCCTACGAGGCATGAAAGGAAATCTCTTTCTGGGTGATTTTTTTTTTCTTGTACCTGCAAAACTGAAATTGATTGAACAACAAATTGCAACTACTAAAATGAACTTGCTGAAATAAAATTATAGAATTGAAATGAAAACAAGGAAATGCAGAAATTGAGAGAAAAAACTACTCTACTTTTGCTGAAATGAACTACTTAGCAGAATGTTGTAGTAGAAAATAGGAGAAAAGAAGTAATCACAAAATACTCTAATGCTTCCCCGACAATGGCACCAAAAATTGGTGAGCACTAGTATTGCAGCAATAATGCTGCAGCTCCTGGGGCTTCCTGCTATACTTTTATCAACCCGGTAGTTCGTAACAAACTTGGAAGCCATGGTGTTGTATGCACAAGTACTAGTTCTTACTGCAGGCTGTCACTTGGTCAGCTGGTGCAAGATCACTAGCAGCTCAAGCCAACTTCTATGAATTCCAGAAGAATCTTTACATGTGATGAAAGAATGGAAAGTTTACTCTATATAGGCTATTCTACTTGCAGAAAGAGAAAGAAGACCGGAATGTGAAGTAACCCTAGCAAACCCTGATTTACCAACTAGCGCTACCTAGGAAAGGAGTGCCATTACCTACTAAGGAAGTAAACTACACATATTCAAGCTACTTCTGAAAGGAAATAGGAAAAAAACATCTTTTTTGGATCTTTATGTATTTTATGTGAAATTGTTATGCATGTAATTTATTTGTTTATGGATGTGGAAGTGATTAGGTGGTGACGGAGGGCGACTTTGGGATTTGCAGAGGTGTAGGAAGGTGTGGAGGGGTCCTAGGAGGCCTTTGGTAACCTTCTAGAGGATTTCCCTGCAATCAGACTTCAGAAAGCCACGTATAGGAAATTCTGCAGGAGACTGCAGGGGATCTACAAGAGGATGTATAGGAGGATGTACAGGAGGATGATGAGGGTTTTTTTAGAGGGTTTAAAGGTGGAAAAATGGTGGGAAAGGGTAGCTGAAGACTAGAGGGATGCGTTAAGGTGTCTAAAGTTCATCAAGGATGATTAGGAAACAAAATGATGGTTGGATTTGTTCAAGGGACGAGAGGAAAGCTTATGAGAAAAGTGCAGAAATTAGGGAAGATTTGTGAAGTGCTGTGAATGACCTATGAAACATCTTGCAAAAGAGATGGTGATGGCAGCTTTATTGACTTATTATCAGCAAATATGTACCATAAGAGAGTTGCAAATCAAAACACTGAATTTGAGCAAGAAAAGAACTAGTTGGACCAAAAAAACAGAACTACATCTCATGTTAACCTAAATCCCGACCTAGGAAAATAGAATGCTGAACAGTGCTATATGGAAAGGAAAGCAAGGAAAGAGATTTATTGTAGAAATAGAAATAAGTATAGAAAAATGGATCTGAAGCAAAGCATTAACCTCTAAATCAAATTGTAACACTATAAATTGCATGGAGGAAGCAAAACTGTGTTTTTATGGCAGCAAGCAGATCTCGACCTCAGTTCATTGTCCCATAGGGAGGAAAGGAGGTCAAGGCTCTATTGATGGCCTTTTTTTATCTTTCTCTTACCACTATTTAAGCTACTTCAGCAACTAAAATGGAAGCAGCTATGTAAATCACCAAAAAACAACCTATTTTACTAAGGAAGAAATCTATCTAATAGCAAATAATTCATGGACTGTAACAAAACATATAAATAAAAAAAAAGAGGTGCTGGGCTCTAAACCAAGAGCTTCAGTCCCCTGGAAAAGCTTAGTGCCGGCTCAGAAAATATTTCATCTCCATTATCAAAATAATAGTCACATTACATAAAATTGTTCACAAAAGTAAGCTCAAAATGAGCTAAGCAAAAGCTACAACAAAAGTGCAAAAATTTGACTAACATCCAACTAAGCTACTAATCACCTAAGCCCTCCTATTTATACAACTGGAGCCTCCAATAGCTCTCCTAAAATCAAGAAGGCTTGGCTCCCAAGACTAGAGATAGACAACAATTCTTCTTCACTTGCTCGGCTACCCCTTTGATGCATTGATGTAGCTACTTATGCTCCGATATTTCTGAAGGACGATTCAAGGTAGGGGGTCATAAATGAAGGGGACACCCTCCTACAAATCCTATCCCTTGTTTTCCTCGAATATTGGCTGCCAAATGCTCATTAAACCTTTGAGTTTGTCTCAAAATTGACCAAAAATCTGCATAAAGCACTCATTAGACCTCATGGCATAATGACTAACCCAATTTACTCTATTAGCATAAATATAAAAAGAACATGCAATAAACTAAAGAGAATGGTGGATTAAGCTGTGTTAGGAGACCATATGATCCCATATAATTACCCATTTATGGGTCTCATCACCCTCTCATAATAACTGCATCATCATCTACTAGGTCATACATTCATTATTCATTAATTTACTAATAAGATCATGATGAGAGCAATAACTCAAGTCTGTCATAAACCATGTTTATTACCAACAGAATAAAAATTGTAGAAAAACCATTATAACCACATAATAACAAACAAATTTACACATAATACACAAGAGGAAACTAACTCTTATTAACATATATAAAATGTAACTAGGTCAATGACTTCCACATACCAGCCGACCATATATTTGGATGAAACAAATCTTTCTTTCAGCTAATCACCCTTGTGTCATATTCCAAGCATGAATATGGGACTCATAACAAAACTAGTTAAGGATTTCTCAGGCTTTACCGTGTGACCCACCAAAGGGTTCCTAGGCCCAAACAATAAACATACACTACAAGCTTTACTACAATCTTGCCATATACTAGTCAAGGGATTATTAGGCCCTAAACAAGCATGGATGTCTCTAGATATTTCCACCTAAATCATGAGGAATGTTTCCATCTCCACCCTCGAGGATTTTCCATGTATCCTGTCATTACCGATCAAGCGATTCTTAGGCCCAACGAGGGTATCCACTTGTAGATTTTACCATGTATCAAGTCATTACCAGTCAAGGGATTCCTAAGCCCAACTAGGTTATCTACAATCAGCATTTACCATGTATCCAGTCATTACCAGTCAAGGGATTCCTAGGCCTTGTGCTTTTTCTTGAGACCACCCCACTCATTTTCGAAACCATCTTAAAATCCAAGTCAACCAGGTAAGAGAAACCCCATCACACCATGGCTATCTGGAAATGGCAAGGCAAGGTTTAAAAGCACTATCACACCTAGAAAAACCTATTCCAATGACAACAGGAGAACCAAATACACACATGCATGTACCATGCATGCCAAACTAGCAAGGAAATCATACATGCAACTTGATACCTGCAAGTAATCTTTCTATAGATGCTTGATCCCTTTCATCCTTGATCTTTGTTTCCCTTTTCTTTCTTATCCTTCCTTTGCCTTCCTTCCTCAAATGCTAATGTTGTCCAAGAATACTCTAAGCATGCAAAATTATGAGAGAGAGAGAGAAAGAGCTCTAAACCTGAACTAGAAAAAGGTTAAACTGACAAAAGGTTGTGAATGGATCCTCATAATCCTTTTTCTTAATGAGGCCTCTATTTTCTTCAATTTCCATTATTTTTCCTTCATTTTCCTCTTGACATGCAACCTGTGACCTTTCACCTTCCTTTTGTCCTAATTTCCTTTATTTTCATAAATAAAATTCCAATTAATGTCTCTTGCATTTTCAAAGCCTTTTCCATTGCCTTTTCTAATTTCCTTATCCATAATGAAGAAAATGAACACCCATAGTAGGATGTCTTACTCAACATTCATCTTGGAATAAGTGTCCCATGACCTTGGTCTTATTTTTCCTTTATGAACTTTATTACATGTGTTTTTAACCTGAGGTTGTTACAAACCCCTCCCATATAAGGGAACACCATCCTCAGTGTTCAATGACACCTATAACGAACAAGACCACTGAAAATAAAAAAATACTTCCTATGGATATTTATAACTTAGCTGAATGCAGTATTTACAATGATCAACCTACTGAAAATCAAACTAACATGACAAGCATAACAAAATGACAACCATACTTCTTATTGGAGCTTGATAGCACAACTCATGGAAGTATTTACATATATATACATATACCAAAATAGATCCACTCAACTAGCGAATAAAGAAGGATACATAGGCCACATTTTATCAACCATCTCCCATGTAGCTTCATCGGGCCCAAAGTGCTTCCACTACACTTTAACTTGCTCTATTTCTTGGTTCTAGAGCATGAGCATCTTTCTCCACAAAATACATTGATCTTATGGTTGGAAATCTCCATCTGGATCCACCTACAATAAAAACTAATCAAGAACATGATAAACATCCTTTACATATCTTTTAAGAAATGAAACATTGAAAACAAAATGGAATTTCATTGTCGGAGGCAGTGCAAGTTAGTAAGCCACTGGTCCAATCCTCTCAAGGATCTTGAAAGGACCACAATACCAAGGTTCTAACTTCTCACATGACCCAATCCTCAAGGAGATCTTCTTGGGCTTGCTGTGCAATTGTGCATGTTCCTCAACCTTAAACAACCATTACTGATCTACATAAATTTTCTGCATTTCGTGTGCCACCTTTAAATTCTTGTTAATTACTTGAATTTCCTGTTCCATCTCTGCCAACATGTTTACTTCAATCAACATATTGTTCACTGGATTAGTCCAACTGATGCAAGTGCTTCTACTCCTCCCATAGAGTTCCTCAAACAAACTCATCCTCAGAGACTCCTCGTACCCATTGTTGTAAGTAAACTCAACCAGTGGAAGATAATCTTCCAACCTCAACTTCTGATGCATGACATACATTCTTAACATGTCCTCTAGAATCATGTTGACCCTCTTTGTTTGTCCATCTGTCTGTAGATGATAAGCTATGTTGAGTCTAAATTTGTACCCAAACCTGTATACAAATCTTTCCAGAATTTGGAAGTGAACTTAGTATCCATGTATGACACAATCTTCTTAGGAACACCATGCAACCTCACTATCTTCCTGATGAATATCTATACTAAATCACTAGCTGAATACGTAGATTTCACTAGAACGAAGTGTTCTAACTTTATCAATATGTCCACCAATCCATGATGGAATCATGTTATCTAGATGTCTTTGGAAATCCTGTAATTAATTCCATAAAAATGACCTCCCATTTCCATCCTGGAATCAAAATCGATTGTAGTAGACCACATGGATGTTTACATTCCACTTTTACCTATTGACAATCCAAACGTATAGCCACAAACTCTGCCACTTCCCTCTTCAAATTCAACCATTAATAGAACTTCTTCACCACTGTCAATGTATTCTAATATCTTGGGTGACTTCAATACGATTTAGCATGTATTTCCCTCAAGATAAGATTCTTGATCTCACTGTTGTCCGACACATAGATCCTGTCCCTAAATCTGATCAAACCATTTACTATAAGATGATATTCCACATCTTGTTGACATGTACCTTTCTATAACCTATGCTTAAGCTCCATGTACCTATTATTGTTGGTTAGTGGAACTGTAGTTTCAATTATCAACATTTACTTATCAAAGTAAGGCATCGTAGACTTCGAGGCATAACACAATTTATTCAAAAGGTTCTGGATTTTTTTTTTGTAAATATTATCTCTATCCGAACAATTAAATCAACCAAGTTCAAAAAGGCTTCAAATAAAATCCTTGAATTATATCCTTTCACTATTCACACTGTAACACCAAAATCACTCTAGAAACCGGGTCTCCACATAAAATATCAATCAAAGAATCTTAAGAAACATTTCATATCAAAACAAATGAACTCAATATTTAATGGCATAATTAATCAAATGAAAACTTTGTTCCTATACTAGTTAACCATTTGAAATATTATGTTGTAATTTAAACAAACCATGTTCTTTCACTCTCAAAATATTATGTTCTTTCACTAAAGACACTGTGTGAAAAACTAGTTATTTTGGTGTAAAATAAAAGCTTGCTAAAATCAAAAGTACATTCTTGGACTCAACACACATTGTTTGGTAATTGGCCATCAAATCTTGACATGGAATAAAAACTTCGTCAAACATAAAGGAAGTGTTTCACTCCTATTCACACAATATACACGAATACCTCATCAATCAAATTCAACCATACATTGCTCCTGTTTAATAAACAACTTCTTTCAAAATAATTATTTGTTTATGTGAGAATATAATATAAGTGACCTAGAGTAAGGAAATTAGATTGATAGTTTATTTAGAAGAGAAAATATGCTCATGCTCTCAAAGTGTTAAGACAATCAAACTATTGTCTTCGACTTCACAGAACTAGTGACATTTTGTATCATTCAGATCATAAAAAATTAAAGAAGAGAGTAAACCCTCTCACTGATATATAATTTCATACAGATAACCTTAAGGTTTTTAATGCAATTTCACTAGCCATAATTCATTTACCAGGAGAAATATTTGATGTGTTCCAATCAAACTCAAATAGACAGTATCTAGTTGTGAAACTAAATGTTGAATGAAAAAGGGTCTTTTTCACCATCAACCTAATCTCCAAATCCCGATTGTTATTGGAAAAAGAAATTATTACAAAACAAAGTTCTATGGTTTAAACCTTAGTTCAAGAAATAAATTCAAAAATGAAAATACACTGTCAGATCTAAATCAATATCACTTATGATAAAAAATGCACATGATTTCTAAACATTTCATTGAAGCAATAACTCTTAAAAAATGAAAATAAATCTTAGATCTGAGTCATTATTGTTTGTCGATTTAATTGTCTTAAATTGTTACATAAATTATTGACAAGAGTTGGTAAACTTGTGAAGTGAAAGTGCACTAGATATGCTAGAAGTCTTTTTTATTAAATCATATTATTAATGTGCATGATTGAGCTATTGAAATTTACTTCTATTGATGTAATTTATTCTTATCTTACTCTTCAAAGAAAATGGATTTAACACGTTAAATATTCCTACTCCTTTCTAATGAAATAAAAAATGTTCTTCACACTTGCAAAATGAAACTTAAACCAAAACACTGTCTCACTAAGAAAACTTAACTCATATATTGCAACACAAATTTAATCTAAAAGAAGAATTAATCATCTAATAGTCTACCAATCCTTCGCATCAAAATCAAAATGAAATTAACTTCTTTTCAACATGAAAACCACACATTTATTTATTATCAATCACTTGTGCTTTGAAATGAAAACCATAAAGTAATCACACATACATTGAAATGAAATACTATAAAATGAAAAAATAAACAAATCCATCAATATCTGAAATAAAACACTCTAAGATCATAAGAAAATCTATGAAAATCAATTACATTACCATTAATATCATTATACATCAACTTCAAAAAGGAATGATTAGTGAAACATTGCTATCTCTATCTGATTGAAATCAAGACTATAAATCAATTCTAAAACGTATGAATAATTGTAACAAATGAAAAAGAAAAGATATATGAATGCAAAACCTTCACTGTTTGTAGGGGCCCTCCAAAAACAGGTAGTCATAGAACTTCAATTAGACAGTCAGCTATGCATTGAAACTTCAAAGAATTTTCTTCATTAACAGAGTAAAAATAGAGTCTTAAAACATTACTATCACATACATAAAAATTAACCTTCTGTTCATTTTTGTTGGACAGTATTTATAAAATCTTGTGGCAATAATTGTTTGAGGATTTTATGCCTACCTTATCTAACAAATTTCTAAATTAAGCTTCTAACCACTATTGAGATATCATTTCTCATGATTTTCTATTTGGAAAAAAAAATTGGGAAGCATAGGAATTTCAGATTATCGCTCACCTGTTCAGTAACCAACCTGACTTATCCCTTTGACCATGTAATCAAACAATCCTTTGATATGATTTAGATTAATAGGAGGAAACTGTTAAAGGGATCAATCTCCACCTATCCATATCTTTCTCCTCTTATATGACACCTTTGATCCTGGTAAACCATGGAATTGGCTATAGAAACAAATATTAGCAGCAGAATTGTGTGAGTTCGGTATCCAATACAAATTTTAACTAAATAAAAAGGAAAATTGTTAAATATGAAAGATAAGGCAATTAAATACCTTACCATGTCAAAAATCTTGTAGTTTGATGCCTATTGATTTGATGATAATGGTCAAGGAAAGAAAAAATAGGTAAGGGAGAGTGTCAAAATGAAGTAATCATGAGGCTCAATATTCCCCCACACGGAGGCCATTGCATGTCCTCATGCAAAAATTTAAAACATGAAATATTTCTTTCTCACTGCTCTCTTTTAGAAACTTGGGCCAGAATATCCAAGTTTGTCCTTTTATCCTCTTTCTTACAACTGCCATTCCGGGTTTCTTCATAAAAATCATGCATTTTAGACTGATGAACTTCTTCCTTAGAGAGTTAGTTTTTTCTTTAATTTCTTTTTCTTTTCATACCATAATCCCATATGTAGAAGAATGTAATCATTCACAGTCATTTTTATATCATTCTTCCTCTTTAATGTCTTATGTTCTTTCTTCAGATGCTTATTCAATGTCTCCAACTCAAAGACTTCTTGTTTTAAATTTTTCATGAGTGGAGGTTCTTGTGGATTGTTAGATTGGATTTCTTTTTCATGGACTATTGAACAAGATGCCTTTTCTATGGCTCTCCTTTCTAGAGACTCAATGTAGTCATTGATTTCCTATTTTACTGGATCTACTTTTGGTGCTTTTTGGCCTAGGCTATGAATAAGTGAGATGAAAGTAGGTGATGGAGCTTCCATTTTCTCTTCTTTCTCCAAATTAACCACATCCATAAATTTTTGAGATGGTTTTTGATTAAGCCTAGTGCTTCTTCTTACATTTGATGGAATATGGTTTTTAGTTTTAACTCTTTTCTTCTCTATTTTAGCTTCCTTTGTTTTCTTGGATGTGCTTTTTTCCTTTTTACTGGCTTTCTGTCTTCTAACATATTGTCTTTTAAGGCTTCGTAAACTTTCTGCAATAGGAGTCTCATCTTCTGATTGTTCTTGTGTTTGTTGTGGAGGTATGTTTTTAATAGGGTTCTCAGATATCCTCTTCCTTCCTCTTTTTTATTTGTTGTTTCTAGGTGACTCTTGATCCTCATCCTTAAAATTATTTCTAACTAGGAAGCTATCCCAATTATCTCCTATTGTCTTAAGATGAAATTAAATGAGTATTTTTATAATTCTATGGCGATACATGGTGTTTTCTATGAATTGGATCCTTTCTAAACATTCCTAAACATTTTCCTTAAGATATTTAATAGAAAATAAGGAAGATTGATTTCATTATCTTTGAGAAAATGCATCGTCAAATGAATATGGTAAAATATCATACAACCAAATCTTCCTTCACAAGTCACAAATTTTTGAATTACTAGCAAAATATCTCTCCATTTACCCTTAAGTGTTGCACTGGGAATTCCTTTCTTAAAAATAGTGATATCCATACCTATATTTTTTAAGAAAGTCTTCCATTCTTCTCCTTCAATGCCCTTGTTCTTAAACCATTTCTCTCCAGCTCTTGATAGTCTGGTAGCTTAAGAAATAAGAAATTTTGTCATTGCAAACTTCATCTCTCTAATTTCAACCTCTATGCCATCAAAAGCTATGGCAAATGATTTAGTTACTTCCTTGATAAAACCATCAAACATTTCCATGAACTCTAGCCACTGTGCTTTCTACATCATTTCCTTCACTTGTATATATTCTTCCATGGTTTTTCTTGCATTTGGTTATGTTCTTATTATAACACCCATGGTTGAGAAGTTTAACGTCATAATTTGCTTCTTGATAGGGTATGACTCAGGGTTCGAGTATAATGGCTTCGGTGAGTATAAAAAAGAGCAAGGTGAAAAACAAGTGAAGTGACCGTTAGGGTATGAGTGGATGTGTGTTGGGTGATTTCAACAATGAATTTGGTATTTGAAATGAGTGTTGTGTAATGATGAAGGATGCATGGTTGATTTATGGCTTTTTATTTGATATGGCAATATATTTTTATCTCCCTTTTGGAAATGATGGTTTTTGAACCAATGGTATATTGTCCATATAATTCATACACTAATGTTTTGATGCTTATTATTAAATTAAATATTTTCATACCTTTGAATTGATGATTCTAACATTTGATTACTCTTTTTTAGCATTTCCTTTAGGTGCTTCCGAGGATGGATTTGATCATTTCTTCAATTGCAGCAATTAGTAGTCCCCATCGAACATGAGCTACATAATTCTTTCAAAGTTGCATATTCTTAGCAATTACGTACCTATTTTATTCTAGAAAGAAAAATAGGGATAAAACTAAAATAGGAATGGGAAAGAAAATTTATGATGCCAAAATTACTTGGTTTTCACCCTAATTTGTTTTGTATAAACATGTCAATAGTGTTGTTTTTCATGTTTATACAAATTTTATTATTTATACATATATAGAAAAGAAAATGACTTATGAGTCAAGTTGGACGAGAAGGAAAATACTTCTTAACTAACTTGAAATCAGTATTGTCTTGTAAATGTTTGATAAACTCATCCCTTGTCAATGGCTTATGATAGATTCTTAATCGATGACCATTCACAAGAAAGGTGATCCTTTCTTCATCAATAGTTCTGATCCTAACTGAACCATTATAAAAAATTGTTTCAATCTCATAGGACCCAAGCCAATGAGTTTGAAATTCACCTTGGAAATTTTTGAACTTTGAATCAAAAAGTAATGCCCAATCTCCTAGTTAGCACTTTCTTTCTTTTATATATTTGTCATTCGATATAGATCTCTATTGTTGAACTACATTGGTTCTTTGGATTGCATCTTTTCTTATCTCATAAAGTTCATTTAGCTGCTCCATTCTTTGTGTTTGTGCCTCTGAAAAATCAAGACCCAATTTAACTGTTGTCTTGAAATTTTTTACTTGAAATTAAATAGGAAAAGGACTTCCTTCCCATCAACAAGTTCATAGGGAGTATGCCTTGTAGTGTTTCTCCATGTGGTACAGTACACCCATAAAGATTATGGAATATTTTTTGCCTAGTCTCTTATATGCAGAAGCACAATTTTGTTGAGAATTGGTTCAATTACTTTATTGGTGGACTCCACTTGTCCATTTTCTTATGGATGGTATGGAACAGACTTGTGATGTTTGATTTTAAACTCCTCCATTATCTTCTTTAACAACTTGGGTGTAAATTGAGTACCTCGATCTGTTACAATTTCCCTTGGGACACAAAAACAAGTAAATATATCCTAAAAACGAAATGAAACTACAAAATTTTCATTAGCAACATGAAGTGCTTTAGCTTCTACCCATTTTGTAACATAATCAATGTAAACAATAACATACCTTTTCTATCTCGATGGTGGATTTATTGGACCAACAAAATCCAGAGCTCATTTTTGAAAAGGCTCAATAAGTACTTGAGGTTGTAGAGGCATTTCACTAGAGGGAACCAGTTTCACCATCATTTGATAACTATCACATCTCTTGACATACTCCTTGGCATCCTTAAAAATGGAAGCCAAATAGTATCCTAAGAGAAGGACTTTGTAGGAAGTTATTTTGTCAGCGAAGGGCTCATCATGACAATATTTCAATATCTATGATACTTCATCTTCTCTAACACACCTTCAAATTATCATATCTAGCCTTGTTTTATACAATTCTTCATTTATCCATGAGTAAGATACACTAATTTGAATTACCTTCCTTTTTTCTCGAGGAGATAAATATGATGGTAACTTCCTTGTAACCAAATAATTAGCAATATCTACAAACCAAGGTGATTTAGTAGATATTCAAAAAGATATTCATCAGGGAAATTGTCTTCCACAAGGACATCATTATTATCATTTTGAATTCTAGATAAAAGGTTAGCAACTGTATTTTGTTTCCAAGGTCGATTCAAAATAGTGATGTTAAGATCTTGCAACAACAACAACCATATTGTAATTCTACCATTAGTAATAAGTTTATTCATTAAGTACCTAATTGTAGAATGATCCATATGCACAAAATTTTCATAGCCAGCAATGTAATTTCTAAATTTATTGATGGCATGGACAACAACTAAAAACTCCTTTTTCGTTGCAGTTTAATTTAACTATACAGGAGTCAAATTTTTACTAGTGTAATAAATGGCATTTGGAGTTAAATCATTTTGTACTAGTACAACTCCAAAAGTTGTGTCTAAAGTATCATTTGAAATGTGAAAGAGTAGTTTCCAATTTGGTCCTCTAAGAATAGGTGCTTAAGAAACTTTCTCCTTGAATGTTTCAAAGGCCTTTTGGCAATCAAAATTCCAATTGAATTCATAGTCTTTTGTGAGTAATTTGGAAAGTGGAGATGCATTTTTTGTAAAGTTTTCTATGAATCTTCTATAGCAACCAATGAAACCAAGAAAACTTCTAACATCTCATTGACAAGTTGGAATTGATAATATAGAAATAACTTCTAATTTAGGTGTTTCCACTCTAATTCCATTTCCTGAAATATGGTGTTCTGAAACAATTTCCTCACCAAACATCATAAAACATTTTTCATGGCTTAATGAGAGATTTTCCCCTTTACATCTAATCAGAAATGTCTCCAAAATTTTAAGATATTATTCAAAAGAGCTTCTATAAACTATAAAATCATCGATATCCACTTTCACAAAATCATGTTAGATAAGAAAAAAATGCCTAATACTTCTCTTTGGAATGTTGTAGGTGCATTACATAATCCAAAAGGAAGTACTCGGTAAGCATAAGTTCCCCATGGAAAAGTAAAGGTAGTTTTATCTTGGTATTCTGGGGTTACTTGGATTTGATTATACCGAGTAAAACCATTTAAGAATGAAAAATATTTCTTTACTTCCAATGTATCTAAAACCTTATCTATGAAAGGAAGTGGAAAGTTATCTTTTAAAGTGGCTTTATTCAATTTCCTATAGTCAATACATACTCTCCATTTTCCATTCCTTTTAGGAACAATTACTAAGGGTGAAATCCACTAACTGTATGATATTGGATAGATTATATTGAAACTCAACAGTTTTTGTAGTTCCTCCTTAATCATTTCCCTTAGATTAGGATTCATTCTTCTTTGAATTCGCTAAATTGGTTTGGAATTTTATTCATTGTAGATATGATGTATATAAGTATTAGGATCAATTCCCTTCATGTCAATATATTCCCATGCATAGGTAGAGAAATGTTCTTGTAACATATTTATTAATTCTTTCTTTTGAGTTCTTCCAAGTTATTATTGATATTCAAAGATTTTGCTTGAAAGATTTCAATTGTAGAATTGCCAAATTTTTCCATATAATGAAAGGATAGTTGAGGAGATGGTAAATATTCAATATTGTGGTGTTCTTCAAAACACTCACTAGATTCACAATATGATGAAGATTCATTATTTTCCATTAAATTGAAAATTTGATCTTCCTCATCTATTTGTGAAGTAGAAAAGATTGGTCTTATATTGCTATGAAACCAACTCACAAAAAGATAGAAAAGATAGATCAATTCCTTAGAATTTAGCCTCTTTGAGGGGGAAACCTCTTTTACATTAGATAAATGAATAATTCTTCAATGATTCAAATGACAAAACCTCCTTTCTATATATAGGAGTCTAAGGGGTCACAATAAAACCAAGCTGACCTAATAATAATAATATAAAGGCACAAAAATAACAATAGAGGGATTCTATGGGGCACAGTAATAATAATATGGGGACAATAGGGGCACAACAACATTAATAAGGGATACAACTACAATAGTAATGGGGGAATCACTAGTATTATAGGGACCCAACTTGCCATTCTCCTTCAAAAAAGTGTTGTCCTTAATGCTTTAGTAGTTCTTGATGCTTCTGTATAAAATTCTCATCCTCCCATGTGGAATCTGTTAGTGTTTGAGATTTCACCTAGGCTGAGATAGACAAACCTCAAAGCTACATCAAACCATTTCACCTCGTAGCTAGCCCTACGAGGTATGAGAAGGCTCTCTCGGGTCAAACTCAGTGAATTTGTCAATAGGATGAGTTGACCAATTAGGAACAAAGATTTTAGGCTAGTAAACTGATAAGGGGATTTGATTTAAGTTTTTGGGTTTTTTGGTGGCAATTGGAGGGAGTGCAATTCAGGGTGCGGGGATTGAGCTCAGTTTTTGCAGGTGGGTCTTTGGGGCAAGGTAGGAGTTTGTGCTGATGCCTTTAGCTGAGATGGATGATCAAGGAGGAAAGGAGAGAAGCTAAAGAAGGCAAACAATGAATTTGAATCCTCTCTAGACAGTGGAAAACATAAATATTAAACAAAATTGAAAGCTAAGCATGGCATGCATGAATTAAAACTTTATCACTTCTTTTGTTTAATTAGCAGCAGTAGAATGAGATATGAAACACATAAACACACTTACAATGAAAAGTAGGAAACACACCATCAGCACAAGAATCCACAAGAATCCACAATGATGTCTGCAAAACCCTGGCCTTCCTTTCCCTCAAATTGCAGAGATACAAGTAAAAATACAATAGCACTTCTCCCTCTAGAGTCCAACCATGAAAATGAGAAAGAGAAGGCATAATATAGGAGGTCTAACCTCTTCCCCCACCTCTAGGGGTCGAGCTCAGCTTCCTAGGAGCTGTTGCAACTCATTCTAAATCAGTCACTAGATAATAGGCTAGCACAACAACTTGCCTCTAAAAGTTAGGAAGCCTATCCATGCATTAAATATTCACTATTTACATCAAAGAAGCTTCTAGAAGAGGTAAAGAAGAGTAAAAGTATCTAATGCCATGAAATTTATTCAAGAATCCATCAATTACATGCTCAAATGGTCAACCCAAGTGAAAACTGTGCTTAACTGGCTGAACTGGTCAAAAACTGGCAAATTTTGCTTGACTAGTCGCACCTCTGGCTTGACTGGTCGCACCTGTTTGCTGCTCTGTTTGAGGGCCTTCTCGGAGTCCAAATAAGGTGCAGGATAGCTCATTGGAAAGGTATGGAAGTCTAATTTCTAACCAAATCGGAATTTATGAATTTGGAGTTGATTTTACCCCTCAAAAATCAAATCTCCCTAGACTGATTTTTGCAACTCAAAAAAGGGGCAGAAAGTCAAAATTTGCTTGTATTTTGAGCTTTTGGGTGCCCAAATCTTCACAAAATTGGAAACCCTTCCATAGGCAAGTGTACTTTTGCATGAAAAATCCAACCATGTAGATTTTTCCCCGTTCCGAGCTGTATCGACGACTCGTCTCGTACGGGGTGAGACGAGTCGAGTGGCCAAAACCTGTAAAATTCCAAAAAATGCC
>APFE031173510.1:0-25790 GCA_000404065.3 Pinus taeda
TAATTAATAATTAATTCACACCACTCATCACTAGTGTATTTTTCAATTAGACTAAATACAACTAGTTCAACTAAGTCAAACTAAACACAACTCCATCAACTCCTCAATCAACTCCACCAAACTCAATCACTTGAGTCCTAACTGAAGTCCATCATGCAATAGCTCAACTAACCCATAAGAAAAGCGTATTTCCTTCTGGCAGTTGCATGTGCCACATCCGTAGCTCAAACTGAAGTGTTGCAAGAGGATAAGATAATTTTTATAGTCCAAATATTATTAAGAGCTAATAATATTCGACTGTTCTATTTTTTTTGACTGGTAGTCTAAAAATAGACTCCGCCCATATGTCTAAAAATAGAGGTCCATATATTTTTACCAACATGACCAACATCCATAAATAACATCCTGCAACTCATAGACCATGATCCATATGTCTAAAAATAGACATAGTCTAAAAATGGACTTTGCGCCAAAACTAGCCTGCGGGCTCACTTAGTGAAGGCGACTTCTTTTCACTAAGCTCCATCATCTTGTTGCATTTTCAACACTCCCTCTCAACAAGATATGGATTATCTGCAACCTCTATCCTACCTCTATGGTATTCGAATTTTCTCCTGGTGAGCGCCTTCGTCAAGATATCAGCATCTTGATCCTCCGTGGGAATGTATGAAAGTAACATGATTCTCCGCTACACACAATCTCTGATATGATGGTACCTGATGTCAATGTCCTTGGATCTATCATGAAATACTAGATTAGCCGAGAGTTTAATGCAACTCTGGTTATCACAATAAATCACAGTAGGCTCCAAGTGTGACCCGAACAACCCGACCAGGATCTTCCTCATCCATATAGCCTCACATGCAGCCAAACTTGCTACCATATACTCGGCCTCTACTGAACTGAGTGCCACGGATCTCCTCTTCCTGATGTACCAAGAAGTTGATGTCAACCTGATACTGAAGATCCCTCCAGATGTGCTCTTTCTATCCGTTGGGCTCCCTGCCCAATCTGCATCTGTGAAGCCACATAGCTTCACCTCATCCTCCTGTCTGTACCATAATCCATATCCCGATGTGCCTATGAGATAACGCAATACATGCTTGCCTGCCTTCCAGAAGAGCTTGGTTGGCTTAACCATAGGTTGTGAAAGCTGGTTAACATCATAGCATATATCAGGTTGTGTATTGACCAGATACATAAGCGACCCCACCAACTGTCTATAAACAGTGGCATCCACTATCTCCGCTGAAGTAGCATCCTCCTTACTCCAACCTCTAGGAAGAGGAGTATCAACAGGCTTGCAGCCACGCATGTTGAACTTCTCCAGTATCTCCCGGGAATACTTACCCTGAGAAACAAATAGTCCATCACTGTGCTGCCAAATTTCTAATCCCATGAAATAATGAAGGAGGCCCAAGTACTTCATCTCAAACTCTCTAGCAAGATCCTCCTTGAATGAAAGTATCAAAAACTCATCTCCCGTCAAAATCAAATCATCTACATAAAGTACAATGATCAGCAACTTACCCTCCAACACAATCTGGTATAGGTTAGGATCCACCTCACTCTTGGAGAATCCAAGTCTGGTGAAATAACTATCTATCCGTGTGTACCAAGCATGAGGTGCTTGTTTCAACCCATACAACGCTCTCTTGAGCCTGCACACATGCGACTCGCTGCTGAAGATCTCGAAACCTTCGGGTTGCTCTGTGTACACCTCCTCCTCAATGACTCTGTTGAGGAATGCAGTCTTCACATCCATCTGATGGATGTGCCACCCCATCTGCTCTGAGAGAGCAAGAATCGTCCGTATGGAAGAATACCTTACGACAGGTGCAAAGGTCTCCTCATAATTGATCCCCTCTATTTGTGAGAAGCCTCAGGAAACAAATCTCACCTTGTACTTCTCCACACTCCCGTCAGCTACCTGCTTCACTTTGTAGATCCATCTCGAACCCACCATTGATTTCCCTTCCGATCTTGGGACAATCTCCCATGCACTGTTTCTGACAATCGAATCATACTCTTCCACCATGGCATCTACCCATGCGGGATCCTCCATAGCTTCCTTGAAAGAGGATGGATCAGTCATGACACATTTACTCACAAGAGCCATGTATCCAGTGTACCGATTAGGTGACTATCTCTGTTTGCGCTGTGTTGTAGGTGGTCCTACAACCTTCTCTGCATCTTGAGCCAGTCGCTCAACTTCTGTAGTGTGCTTTCGCCCTCTGATGGTTAGCGCTGCATGAGTGGTCTCTTCCACTCCATGAACTTCATCTTGTGGCTGATCCACATCCTGAAGGTTATCCTTAGGAACTAATAGCTCCTCATCTGCATGCAAGTTTAGCTCCCTCTCAAGCGAACACTTCATGGCTTTCTCCTCCTAAAATTTGATATCCCGTCACACAACAGTCTTGCGACTGTCTGACAAATACACACGATAGTTGTGGGGTGTATCAGTGTACCCCACAAATATCCCAACCTCTGTGGTCGGCTCCAGCTTCTTCCTGGCATCCTTCGTCACATGCATGTAAACAAGAGAACCAAAAATCCTCAAATGGGAAATATCAGGCCTCTTACTAGAACCAAAAATCCTAGAACATGCATCACTTCCTTCAATACGAAGGGTTTACCAAACTCCCTCTGAAAGGAAATTGTACCGATACTGGTCGCATTGTATCTACCATCATCGCCCATCTCGATGTGCACTCCAAGATCTTTCTCATCTTGATCAGAAAACAAATCTCAATCTCCCATCATGTGAAAAGACATACCACTGTCCAAGAACCATACCGATCCCATCACACTTGATACCAAGCATGCGATCAGTGAAAAATCGAGCTCAAACTACGAGGCTAAGGCCTCTCCCGCTGCAGATCCAGCAGCTTGTTTATTTTTCTTCTTCTGCGGACAATTTGTGGCATAATGTCCGTGTTTGTGACAATGAAAGCACTTCACCTTGGACATGTCCTGCTTCTTACCTTTCGCACCGAAATGAGAAGCTTTCTTGTTCTTACCCTTCTTTGCTTTGGCAGCCAAAGCGCAATTTTCTTCATCAGATGCCTTTGATGAAGATCCATCCCTGGTATTCCACCTGATCTACTCTTGCACAAGATCAGACCAAAGTCTCTCCCATTCTGGCAATTTCTCCTGACCATTGACAGAGTCTTGATAGGAATGCAAACTCTTCGGAAGTCCAAGGAGAGCCAAGCTCACCAAGTCCTCATCATCAACAGTCACCCCCACACTTCCCAGCTCATCCCAGCATTGGGTGAACTTTGTGAGATACTTGGGCATACTTTCTCCTTTCTCACACTTAATGTTTCTAAGTTTATCCTCGAGCACCAACTTCCTCTAGTTACCCTTGCTTTGGAATAAATCTGTCAACGCTTTCCACATCAAGTATGGAGAAGCCTTTCCATGTAGGCTAGATACAATGTGATCCTTCATGCCCTCCAACAGAATCCTTTGACACTTTCCTGTCTTCTTTTGCCAAGCCTCAACTTGAGTAGCATCAGTAGGCTTTTGGACTTCAGCATCTATGAACTCCTTCAACCCATTGTCATCTAACACCGCCTCCATCCTATCTTTCCATGCAATATAATTTGAGGTGCCTTCAAGGGCATACTCCAATCGCAATCTGTTGAAAGACATTTCAACTTCGACACCAAGAAAACACTACTACAAATTCGAATTCCACCAGCTCAAAACTCAACTGCTTCTGATCTAAAATTCGTGAGAACAAAGTATTTCTCGTACAAAGATTGATTGTATGGGCATTTACCGGATATCTCACCTTCCAAAAGAAGGATGAATCCAGAGGCTACCTGACCCGATTACAGACTCTGCCTGAAGAAATAAAATGTAATCACTTTCTGAATAATAGATCTGATGGTCAACTTTGCTCCGATACCATGTAGAAATTTGAATAATATAACACTTATTCACAGAGATTATACTGATTATACACTATTTGCGGAATGCATGCATAATACATAACCTCCTCTACCATTGATCATCAATTTGCGGTATTAAAAAAACAATCACATGCGCACATTGAAACATCAATCACACATATCAACACAGTATGTAATGGGGAAAGAAAACAGCTTAAAACCCCCAACTATCTGTATATTATAATGATATAGAACATGTAACAATACATAGTACAATACTCCTCACAAGTACTCAGTACTATCTCCACATGTTACACACAAACTAGCTCAGATCTGAACAAGTCACGGGCTCAAATCTCCTCCACTGTTTGCCTGCCTCTACTATGCAATCCAAGTTGAGAATAGATGAGATCCAAGTTTGAATCCCCTTGGCATGTACTGCGCAATCCTCATTGGCAATCTCAATCAATGATTGTGCAAATCTCATGTAAAGCTATAGTCGCAACACCTCTAACACTTGTCTCCACTGAACTGTCCATGCACTGAGTTGAATGATGTATTATTTAGTTGATTTATGAGTTAATAATTAGTGAATTAATTAATAATTAATTCACACCACTCATCACTAGTGTATTTTTCAGTTAGACTAAATACAACTAGTTCAACTAAGTCAAACTGAACACAACTCCATCAACTCCTCAATCAACTCCACCAAACTCAATCACTTGAGTTCTAACTGAAGTCCATCATGTAATAGCTCAACTAACCCATAGGAAAAGTGTATTTCTTTCTGGCACTTGCATGTGCCACATCCGTAGCTCGAACTGAAGTGTTGCAAGAGGATAAGACAATGTTTATAGTCCAAATATTATTAAGAGCTAATAATATTCGACTGTTATATTTTTTTTTACTAGCAGTCTAAAAATAGACTCTGCCTATATGTCTAAAAATAGAGGTCCATATATTTTTACCAACATGACCAATCATCCATAAATAGCATCCTGCAACTCATAGACCATGATCCATATGTCTAAAAATAGACTTTGCACCAAAAATAGCCTGCGGGCCCACTTAGTGAAGGCGACTTCTTTTCACTAAGCTCCATCATCTTGTTGTATTTTCAACAGGATGGAGACTCGGTGACAAAGCATTTGAATGAATTTAATGTTGTGGTAAGCTGGTTGTTATCTGTTGATATAAAAAATTTAGATGAAGATAAGTGCATCAGTTTGTTGTGTTCTCTACCAGATTCGTGGGATAGTCTGGTTGTTGCAATAGGTAGCAATGCGACTGCCTTGTAGTTTGATGAAATAGTCTCATCCTTGTTGTCGGAGGAGATGAGACAGAAAAATACAAAGGGCCAAAATGGTGATGCCTTGTCTCTGCGAGGATAATCCCATAACAGATACAAAAATAAATCCTTGTGTGGTAGATCTAAATCTCGAGGGAGATCTAAATCTCCAAGAAAACTTGTAAAGGTGTGCATGAAATGTGGAAAGGAAGGGCACTTCAAAAATGACTCTAGATCTAAAGCTCCTAAGAAAGGAAATGGATCTGATGATGCTCCTTCTGCAAAGGTGAAAACCACCTCAGATGAAGGTGGGGATGTGTACTTGGCCTCTTCTTCAAGTACACACATAGATCATGAGGCATGGTTAATTGACTTAGGTGCATTCTTTCACTTCACTCCCCACAGGGAGTGGTTCTGTGAGTAAGATAAATATGATGGTGGTGATGTCTTCTTAGGGGATGATAGGAAGGCTAGAATCATTGGTCGCGGAAAACTCAAGTTGAAGTTGCAAGGTGAAAGGATTAGAAAACTTCCAGTTGTTCTGCATATTCCTGCATTGGCCATAAATCTAATTTTTGTAAGCAAGTTGGATGATGCAGGTGTAAAAAAAGTGTTCGAGAAAGGTACCTGCAAGATGGTTTGGGGAGCACAAGTATTAATGCAGGGAATTATAATTTTAACTTTGTACAAGCTTCACGATAGCACTGTTATTGATGGGTGCAACAGTTCTATGGTTCTCGAAAGTGGAGCAGAAAATCTAGTGGTCTTTGGAGAAAAGACCATGCTATGGCATCAAAGGATTGGAAATATTGGAGAGAAGGGCCTTCAAATACTTCATGGTAATGCTATGGTAGAAGGTATGTCTAATTTCTCTCTGGATTTTTATTTCTGTGAAAATTGTGTATATGGGAAGCAAAATCGGGTGAGTTCCCCCTCTGGTGCTAAGAGGGTGAAACAGATATTAGAGCTTGTGCACAGTGATGTGTTTTGACCTGTGTCGGTTCCATCACTAGGTAATTCTGTGTACTATGTGTCATTTATAAATTACTTCTCAAGGAATACATGGATATATTTCCTCATAAATAAATCTAAGGTCTTTGACAGGTTTAAAGAATTTAAGGCTCTAGTGGAAAACTAGACAGAGAATAAGATAAAGGTGTTGAGGACAGATAATGGTGGAAAGTTTTGCAAGAAGGAATTTGAAGAGTTCTGTAAGAAATGTGGTATAGCACGACATAATACTACTCCATACACACCTCAACAAAATGGAGTTGCAGAAAGAATGAACAAGATGTTGATGGAAAATGCAAGAAACATGCTCAGTGGTGTTGGGTTAGGACAAGAATTATGGGCAGAGGCGTTGGAGATTGCATGTTACCTGGTCAATAGATCACCTTCATCAACATTGGAGGATAAGACTCCACAAGATGGACTAGTACCCTCTCTTTCACATCTGAGGGTATTTGGATGTGATGCATATGTACATGTGGATGTGATGCATATGTACATGTTCCAACGGAGAAAAAAACCAAGTTAGATAGTAAATCTGAAAGGTGTATCTTTATTGGGTATAAGGATGGTTTAAAAGGTTATAAGATTTGGAACCCAGAAACAAGGAAGGTTGTGTACAACTGCAATGCGATGTTTAGAGAGGTGAAGGATGTTATTAAACATGAATTCCTACCAAAGGAACCTGAAAAGATAGAGTTTAAGCTAAAGGAGGAGGACTCAGACTCTATAGCAAAAGAGGAATCAGAAGATGAAGAGCCACAAACTCCAGTGGTGAGAAGATCAGTTCAAGAAAGAAGACAACCAGAAAGGTATAGTCCAACTGCTTTTTGTTCAAATTTTACTTTATCTATTATTGATGATGATCCCAGAACTGTTAGGGAAAGAATAGATTCAGAGGATGAAAAACTTCTGAAAGAGGCCATGGTTGATGAAATGGCATATTTGCACAAAAATGAGGCTTGGGATCTAGTGGAGTTTTTCGCTGAAAGGAAACCCATTGGAAACAAATGGGTGTTTAAGAAGAAGATGAATGCAGAAGGAAAGGTGGAGAAACACAAAGTTTGGTTGGTAGAAAAAAGTTATTCTCAGGTGCTAGGAATTAATTTTGGTGATATTTTTTCTCTTGTTGCCAAGGTAACTTCTATTAGATTACTTCTATCTGTTGCTGCTACTTTTTATTTTGAGGTAGAACAGATGGATGTGAAGGAAACATTTCTTCACGGGGATCTAGAAGAAGAGATCTACATGAAGCAACCTGAAGGCTTTGCGGTGAAGGGTAAGAAAGAATTGGTATGCAGGTTAAAAAAGCCTATGTATGGGTTAAAACAGTCACCAACGATGTGGTATCATAAATTTGATACATATACACGGGGACTTGACTTCACCATAAGTAAAGCAGATCATTGTATGTATTTTAAATTAATTGGTGACCGTGTTATATATTTGTTCTTGTATGTGGATGATATGTTTTTGATTGGAAATAACAAAGAAATTATCTAAGAATTGAAGACCCAATTGTCACCCAAATTCGACATGAAATATCTTGGTGTTGCAAACTATATTACGGGTATGGAAATTAAATGAGATTAGGCAAAACAGAAGCTTTTGTTAAACCAGAGGAAGTATGTGGAGACAATATTACAAGGGTTTAATATGCAGGATAGTAAACCGATGAAGGTTCCTATTCTTGTCGGTGTAAAGTTATTCGTTGAACAGTTTCCCAAGACACAAGGAGAGGAAGAGGACATGTCCTGTGTTCCATACACAAGTGCAGTCAATAGCCTGATGTATGTGGTCTGTACTAGACTAGACATTGCACATGCAGTGGGAGTATTGATCAAGTTTACGTCAAAACCTAGGAAGAAGCATTGGACAACAGTGAAGCGGGTTTTCAGGTATTTACATGTCACTAGTGATTATGGTTTATGCTACCGAGGAAGACCAATATTGGATAGATTTTTGGACATCCATGGATTTGTTGATGCAGACTAGGTTGGAGATCTGGATCAGAGAAGATCTACAAGTGGGTATTTACTTAACCTGTTTGGAGGTGTAGTTAGTTGGATGAGCAAGAGACAATCTATAGTGTCACTTTCAACTATAGAGGTAGAATACATCGCAACCACTCATGCAAGCAAGGAAGCAATTTGGTTGCAGAGATTGTGTTCAAGTATGGGGTTGGTACAACGAGTTATAAGGATAGACTATGACAACCAAAGTGAAATTTTCATGGCAAAGAACCCTGCTTACCATTCAAAGACAAAGCACATTGATGTTTAGCATCAGTTTGTGAGGGATATGATAGAAGACAAAAAGGTGTTGCTGGTAAAGGTGGACACTGTCAAGAATACTATAGATGCATTGACAAAGTCTATGAAAACTGAGACGTTCTCTTGGTGTAGAGAAACAATGGCCATTACAGGGTTGGACCAATGAGTAGAATCTCATGTGGCCCCTGTGGAAAGAAAAAAACAAGTGGGAGAATGTTGGGTGTGTGTTATATTCTTTCCGTGACTAGCCCCATGCACCCCATGATAGTCATCCATGTTTGTTGTGTTGGGAGCAACAGGGGGTACGACATCCCTCCCTATCAAGGGGTTTGAGGGGGGCGATAGCCCCCCTATATGGGGTTAGGGGCAGAGCCCCAAGGAATTTTTTTTTGACCCTATATTAGGTGGGAGAACCTACCTATGGTTTTGTGCATGGTTTTTGCACATGGTTTTGGGCATGATGGTTTTATGTCCATTGTATTTTTTTCTAGATCTGGTTAAGGGAAATACATTTATGTTCTAATACAGGGTTAATGGATTGGGTTTCGACATGTATATATATATGTATTATAACATTGAAAGGAATCTAATGAAAAATCAATCTGCTAGTCTCGATTTTCTGATCCAAGGGAAAATCTCTGTTCATATTTGTTTTATGTTTTATGTTCTTGCCATTTTTTATTTTCTGTTTTTATAATTTGTTTAAAGGTAATCTATGTACAGGGTTAAAACCTACAAGTATAGCTCTTCCAGAAGTATTTTTCAGTTCTTTGATTATCATGGCTTCTTCACTTAGCTTGAGTTAAAAATTTATTCCAATTCGATCGAGTTGTTTTGATTAGGGATGAGGAGTTTATAGATGCATAAGTAAAATCAATTGTTAGAGTTTTAGTCTCATCTCTGGTGCTACTCCACTGCCTGCAGGCGTGGACAACACCCTGACAGAGTCACTTCAGGAACAATGACATTGCTCCACTGCCAGCGAACCTGGATAGTACCCCAGTGGAGTTACTTGCTTCACCTCTCTACGCACGAAGCCTTTCTCTTCTTCCGCCATTTATTTCATTTTATTTGTTCAAAGAAATATGCATAGGCACTTATTTATTTCATGGGATCCCGACTTATTGAGAGCAGAAGAGGTTGTCTAATATTTATATAGACATCTAATATACTTGTTAAGATCACCCCCCTGTAACTCCACTTGACTTAGTTGACAAGGGTTAACCGAAAATAAAAGACAAACTAGAGTAGGTGGTACTCATTAAAAGTGCAAGCATCGTGATTTCACCATGACTCTCACCGAAAGGAACATATTTTCCATCAAGGTTTCATCGACTAGAAGAAATGTAATATTCACATAAGTAGAGGGAATAAACAGATAACCAAGCATTGATAATAGTACAACTTCCTCTTGGATTTCACCCTGCTTGTCTAAGAAGCCAAACACAATCTCATTCGGAAGCTAACCTACAACTTGAAAGAAAACAAACTCAAGGAAATAAGTGAATCAAACAAAATGAATAAAAGTGAAGCAAATCAAAGAAACAATAAAGAAAAGCAACACTACTCCTACTCCTAACCTAAACAGAGCATAGACCAGACTTATGTAAAGTGATACTTCCAAGGCATCCATCGGCGCATTGGCTGGCTTATGTAGGTGATGTAATGCATGTCAAGAAAGATATACAATCATACTGGCAAACAAGAAATATAAGCCAATACAAACCAAAATGTTCGAAGTATGAATGGACCCGCAGAAAAGTAAAAACGAAAAGCGCATGAAAGGAACTCTATAGATATACCATGGTGCCCAAATAAATTGTGAGTCAACGACAAGAAGGCGCAAAATTTTGAACTTGAAAAACAATAAAACATGAAGAAAGAAGAAAAATTCCATTTTGCAACAATGCTCACTATGTATGACTCCTCCAATAATTGAGTGATAGGATCATGTGATACAGATGGAGGCTGCGAAGATTGTAAGATAGAGTGATTTTCAACTTGTACAAAAGAGTGATGAGGAGTCTAGAAAGAGTTAACACATTTTTGATTGAAAGTGGAATTGACCTCAAGGCTATGAGAACCTGAGATAACCATCAGCTCATGTTGAAGTGACTCAACAACTTGGAGAGGTTCCAATTCACCAAAAGATGGATAATCAAATATTGGTGGCTTAGAAAGATCAACAATGGAAGAATCATAATTGTGATCAAATGAATGAGTGAAAACATCATGACAGCCATGAATAGAAATTTCAATATTACAAACAGAGGCATCCTCATGATCTGACGATCATAAAGAGAGGATGATGAAAAACGAGAATTTTCACCTTTTGTGTTCCCTGAAATATTAGATGAGAGATTGGAGGATTAGGCAGAAAATAGTTGTCCTCTCCATATTCAAATGAAAATGTAGCATTCCACGTGTTTTTTGAATGATCGAAAGTAGTAACATCTTAAACTAAATTTTAACAAGATTAATAGAAATGACAGAATCGTGGAAAATGTCAAGATAATGCAGAAGAGGTGTGAACAGAAGGAGGTCATCCTTCACCATAGATTTTTGTTCAGACTCCCACACATACTCATAAAAAAGGATATCACAGGTTGATTGTTCAACACCAACTCCATCCAGAACTTGATCCTCGTGAACATCACAAGAGAAATTTGAAATGGGTGAACACAACACATCAAAATCCGGAGGATCAGAGGGATCAAAGGATGGAGGACGAGAAGATAGCACTTCATCACAACCATCAAAGTCACAGTCCAAATCTTCACTGAAATTTTGAATAAATGGGGTAGGAGTAGATGGTGGTAGACCAATAGATGGATTCTCAACTTCCTCCACCTCGACCAGCGAAACTAGAGTTGTTTGATGACAAGGGGATGAAGGATCACTTGGAACAAAAGCCTTTTCCATCACAGATTTAGAAGCTCTAACACCGAGGTACGTTGGGAGAGGTTCAAAATATTCTAACTTGTGTGGATTTTTTGAAATGTGAACAAGATATAGAAATTTTTCTACCAAGAAAGACCAATCAACTTCATCTTCAAGAAATTCAATGCAGTAATGGATGAAATGATCATGAAAATCCTGAATGGATTCTTCAGGTGCCTTTCACAAGTTCAAAATTTTCTTGTTAAGATCTTTATGGTCATAGAGATCGAAAGCGTGACATGAATCTATGAAAAGTTGTTCGAAAGAGTGAATGGATTCATTAGGAAACGTGTTACACCATTCTCACATGCTCCCTTCGAACGTGAGAATGAACAACCTACAATGAACATCCTCACAGTGGATGTTGTGTTTTGTGCAGAAATCAAGAAACAATGTGGTGTGTTCAAATAATGTTGTTTCACCCTCACCATTGAATATCATATTGGACAAGTCATTTATAATTCTTGCTGGCACTTTCATATTTACATGTCTAGAAAAACATGTCAGGGTTATGATTTGGTGAGAAGTCATTAAATGAGTGAAAAAATTCAAAACACACTTCATGGGCTCAGCTTGTCATCTGGCCTTCCTTCTAGCACCAGAAATGTTGACGGTGCTAGACCTGCCAACATTCATGGGATCTCCTCGATATGAAGTCCCAACTATAACTCACAACGTTTGGAGGAGGAGTCCCAACAGTGGGTGGTAATTTTATTCCTTGACCGCAGAAACGTGCAAAGGGAAGTATGATAACTTTGGGTAAGAGAAAGTGTGTGACCATGCAGAGAGTCAAGTGTGATGAATGAAGGTTCAAACACACAAAGGAAAAAGGAAATGTGCCTCTTGGAAGCCTGTAATGGTATGCAACTTGAAAGGAACACACGAGAAGAATGACATCATAGGATAAATGTGAAATAGTCCACAAGTTAAAGTGATGAGTTAATACAACAACACACATTCAACAAGATTCATACAAATGAAAACAAAATAGTTCATAAGAATATGCGTAAGTTAAACAACATACATTGCAAATAAAACAAGAATAGTCCTACTATATTCACAACATATGCATGAAAGTGTGTTGGCTCCGATTTTATTATTATAAGTGAAAGTTCCATTCATACATACACCATTGGTGACCACTAGCCCCAATAGTGGAACATTACAGTCAAGAACACCTACTCCTCCAAAGAAGTATAATCGCTCTACGCTACGGAGAAGCCAAGGCTCTTTAAAATACTCCAAATCTCTTTGTAAGCCTAAGCCTAGCCAAACTCTTGGGTCACAAAATCTCATTACATAGTTATGAGGTTCTATTTATAACAATAGGGGGTGACTCTTCAACTCCCCTTTGTGACCTTTGGACTACCCTCGTTACTCTTCAACTTCTTTACAAAATGAAACATTATATTACATGATGACTCTTCATAATCCAATATTGAGACTTGGAATTTCACTTACAAAATAATTATGAATAATATTACATTTTACACCTCTACCCATATAAGACAAAATAGGGTAGAGAAAATTTGACAACCTAACAAGACACAACACTATGATGTTGGAGTTTGGGAGAAGTCTAGCTCAACAACCTTCACTTGCTACTTCTCGGTCACATATTGGTGCCAAGCTTGATACTGTGAGATGGTGTCCCCAAAATGCATGATTATGTCTTGTTGGAAGTGGACTCTAGCCTCCATGGCATTTGTGTACACTGTCTTGGAACCTGTGTCCAATTTATTTTGAAGCATGAGAAGCATTGTTCTGACTTTGAGAGGACCACCAATGAAATTTTGCATGTTTTGTCTGTTCAACTCCAAGTCTTCCCTAGTGGCATTCTATCTCAGCTGCTCTAAGTACTTTTCGACCTCCTACCAGACTTGGTTCTTGGGTTTAGCTTTGGTGAGTGAAACCACTGATGGGATCTGGGTTGTTCTCACCAAGACATGCAAACTGCTAAATAACTGTACATATGAGGCCTTAATGATACCAATGAATGAAGTGAGTTTCATGTTGTTCTGAATCAACATTCGAACCTTTGCCTTCTCTATCTCTACCTATGGCTTCATCTTCTTCACTAAGTTGAGCGGTGCCCCTTTGTACCACATTGTCTAGTCTTGCACATAGGCGATGTAAGCTTGTTTGTTTTTTGGAGTTTTAACAAAATCTTTGTCTACTATTGTAAGCCATGCAAACGGAAAAACAATTTATGTACGGTGAGAAACCCATCATAAAGCTTGCATGTGGTTTCTCCAATTGTTGATCTTTCATCAATTATCACTGCTCTCATCTCCTCCTATGCGGAAATTGCATTCTACGTTGTTGTGCAAATTTGTTTTACCTCTTGCCTGACAACCTACAAGTTTTGTGCCAGTTGCTCATTCTCGGTCATCAAATACTGGACATTTGATCTTTGCTCCTGCATAGGCAAAGTTGGCTTCGGAATGGCATTTGGATGCTTCCTAGTGTTTGAAACTATCACCCTTTCTCTAATGAATCCAAGTGATGTGTGATCGTCTAGAAATTTATTTCTTCGTGACTGTACAATCCTCCCTTGGAGCTCATCGAATGATAGATTATACACATCCATTACCAAATCATCATCAAGGTGATCAACATCCCATTTCTCGCTTGGGGCTGGCTTTACTGCTGCAGGTGGTGGAGACTGAGGGATCACCTGTGGTGCTTTTGGCATCAGATCAACCTCTTCTATCTATGGCTCCTGTTCCATCTCCATCTCTATTACTTCAATTAATTGCTCAATATGTTGAGCAAGCTCCCAATCCTACATTTTTTCACCTTCCTCCTCGGTTGTTGGTTGATCTTGTTCTGGCTCTTCAACTTGTACTAGTGTTGTTTCCTCTGTTGCCGCTCCTTGCATTTTTTCTTCTTCCTGCTTCTTCTTCTCTTCACGTTCTCTCCTCCTCAACTTATGTTCTTCCTTCAGTTTCTTCTTTGTCTCTTGCAGCTTCAGTTATGCTTCATGTAACCTTTGATTTTATCTCTTCCTCTGATCTTCTCTTTGCATCCTTTGCTTCTTCTTTTCTTCTTTTGCCAACAAATAATAATAATAATAATAATTTATAGGGTTCGTCCCTACAGACAGTGGGTTCCGGCAAAGGGAAGGACAATAGAGGAACCCACTTCACAATTTTGGACACCAAGGGAGGTTGGGCTTTCTGCACATTGCGCATTTCCAGCAGGCAAGGGAAAAATCTTGAGGGTTGCAGATGCAAAGTGCACAGTTTAGGAAAGCTGGATGAGGCTAGGTTGCTGGGGAAAATCGAGAATTTAGTTAAGTATGGGATCAGTGGAACTGATGTGAACAGTGATAGAACTTGACTATGATGACACACTTGAACAATTAGTGATACAACATAGACCATCCAGAACATATAAAAACATACTTCACTTAATGCAACAACCTTCGTGGCATCTTGCGACAAGTGCGGCTCTGATGATAGAGATTGAAAGGATAAAGGTGACACTTATGCAAGAGTGCGTGAAATGAGTGTGAAACATGTCTATGTGGTGAGAACAACCCATTCTCATAAATATTTCCCCTTGAAGAAAAACAAACTTCTATTTGCATGACAAGCAATAATCCCCATGCCCAAAGATGACACATACTATATAAAGATAATAGCGTGAACGAATCTTAAGATCGAAGAGGGGAGCTTGAGATCATCAACTTACCAATAAGTGACTAAGGAATGACTAATCCTAGGAACCACAGTAGGCTCTGAAATTTGGCTACAGGCCAAAATTTTGGAGGGTGTTGCAGCCGCTACAACAGGTGCGAACAATAATGACAATAATAGGGGAATATGCAAGAGATGCTATGTATTTTTCTCACATTCTTACAACTATATTGTCTCTCTAATTTTCATGGTCTCCTCATAAGTGTCAAACTCTCCTTGCCAAATGTCATTGGGATGATAGAAAACATCTCCTTGGTTAATTTTACTCAAAAGAATGACAACATATTTTTCAATAAATGTAAATCTATGAGAATAAAAAAGAATGTGGATCTCCATTGTGCAGTTTAGCGACCCTGTCCTTGTGTGGTGGTAAGCCTATTAAAAGTTAGCTTTATATAAATCTACATTGAGTTAAATCTTGAAGAGGCCACAACTTTACTCATTTAGGGGTTGAAGCCAAAATACTAGTAGTAGAGTATTTAGATCATTATATTCCCTCATTTATTGAAGAAATATTGGACAATTTCAATTAGAATAATGTAGAGATGGAGTGTTCTAGAATTGTATGTTGTTTGATTCATGAGTTGTCTTGTGATGAGTTGTACTCGTAGGTTGTTGAGTTGGTTTACTTCGTGGTTAGTGCCATGAATTGGTTTCTTTGTTGTCTGTGCTATTTTCTATTTTTAGCATGTTAGATCTGATTTCTTAGGATCTAGAATGTCTAATATTTTTCTAAGAGTCTATCTATATATGTAATGTTTGATAAAGCATTGGGGTAATTGAGTGTGATCTCACATATTGTGAGACTATTTGGTTTTAGTTATATATTCTTTATGTGCCTCTATATGATATTCCAATTCGGTATTAGAGCGACAAGTATCGAGTTTGAAACTCACTTGACTCGTGTTGGGGGGGTTGGGGGGGGGGGGGAAGATTGTTGTACATTTGGTTCAATGCTCCCCATGTGTTTCACGACATGGACTAATTGCCTCTCATGGATCCTAACACTAGAGATTGTAGCAGAGACTAATGCTTACGGGTTTTGTTCTAACAACATAGAAGGTTGAGTTCCAAGAGATTTGTTTCATATCTAAATTGTTACATAGAGTGTAATCTGGTCTTTTCAAAGTTGCTCATTTTAAGTGGCCAGATTGGTCTGACTTGGTGCATTAGTCTTAGATGTGATCTTTGTTTGGTGTACAACTGCTAGGTCTTGAGGCCATTTTGTGCTTGTTGTTGAATGTGAAAGTTTGATGATAGAATTGTAGAGATCTTGGTGCATCAACTGCCTTGAGAAGATTTAAAAAATTCTGAAGAAAAATTGTGTTTGGGGATTAGGGGTAGAACCCCATTGGATTAGTAAATTTGCATCATCGTTATTAGGAACTGCCGTGGACAACTGAGGTGGAGGTCATGCAAGGGATTTAAATGAACTAGTGACCATTGCAACAACAATACACAACAACCCTTCCATTATTCCTATGAAATGAGTAGTTGCAGTGCATAATCAAGTCATTGTAATCATTAAAGGGCATGCATTTTAGTCCACATGAGAGTGAATGAAATATTTGAAAATTTTATTCACCATCTATTCTCTCCATGGTGCCTTATGTTTATTGAGTTCAAAGGTTTGATTTTTAAACCAAACCAAGCCACAAGTTTGAGTTTATTTTTATGGAGAGTAAATTGTGTATGGTTTAAAGGAGAAATAAGGAGTTAAAATATTTGTTTTTTAAAGGTGAAAAGGAGTTTGTGTTAGCGGTGAAAGGATTTTTTTTTTTGTTTTGAAAATTTATATTTGGCCTTCAATATTTTTGAAGCTTGAATATATTTTTTGTAAAAATGCCAAATCCTCTAGCTGATACATATTTGAATGAATCCACTAAGTTTGATGGTACAAATTATGTTAACTGGAAATTTAAGTTGTTAACAACGTTGGAAGGTTATAATCTATAGTCAATTGTAAGTGGGGATGATCCCAACCCCACTATTATTACCACTATTTCAGATTCAGATAAATGAGAACTCAAGACATCAAAAGAAATGTGGGATGTGCTCAAGGATTTGTATGAAACAAAAAATACAAGCTAGATCTTATTTTTTAAGACTAAGCTTTTATCTATAAAAATAGAAGCAAATGAAAATATAAGCAATTTCATTCCCATGTCAAATATCTAAGTGATAAGTTAGGAGATATTGGTGAAAAGGTGTTCAATATTGACTTAGTGACCATCACATTGAATGAGTTAGTGCAAGATTATAAAATTGTTATTTCAAGTCTTTCAACTAGAGGGAAGCCTCCTACATTTGATGAATTGAAAGGAATTCTTCTATAAGAAGAAGAGAGGATGGAGAATTTTAATTTGGGCTCTAATAGTTCATATTTGGCGTTGATGGCCAAGGGTAAACAACCATTCAGAGGTAATCCACAGGACTAAGAAAAAGGAGGCAAGTTTCAAGCAAAATAGAAATGTATAACACAATCCAAATTTCCAACTCATGATAAGAGAAATGGAGATTGTTATTATTATGGGAAACTTGGGCATCACTCTAAATATTACTACAAAAGAAAATATAATGAGTCTAAACAAAGAAATATAAAGCATAATGGAAATTTTGTGGAAAAATACATCTCAACCAATGATGGATTTAAAATCTTGGATTGTTTGTTTCTAATGTTGCATTGTTTGCAGAGACTAATGATGTGAATGATTGGTTCATCGATTCTAGTGAATCACTACATATGACTTATAACAAGGATTGGTTTGATGAATATAATGAGAACAATGATGGAACATATGTTTAGCTAGGAGATAATGGATCACATAAAGTTCAAGGTTATGGAGTAATAAGTGTGAATTTGCCTAATGGACAAGACATATAGATTCATAATGTTATGTATGTTCCTGGTATAAAAAAAGAATTTAATTTTTGTTTCTACGATTGCTGACCAACATTTGAAGGTGGAATTTGGTAAATCACAGTGTGTTGTTGAATACATCTAAGATCACTACAAGGTTATTTCCATAGGTGTCAAAGTTGGAGGATTGTATAAGTTGGATGTAACTAGGACATGTCATCAAGCATTGGCATCAATGGAAATATGAACAGAAGAGTTATGGAATCAAATGTATGGGAATTTAAATCACAATGATTAAATTTTTCTTCAAAATAAAACAATGGTTGAAGGTATTCTTGGTATGAAGAATAGTCATGTTGAATGTGAAGCAATTGCGCATGGAAAGCAACATAGAGAGGAATTTCATGTACATAAAGAGAAAATACATAGGGAAATACTTGAGTTGATTCATACTAATGTATGTGGACCTATGCAAACTAGATCTCTTGCTGGAGCATGGTATTTTCTTATCTTTGTTGATGATATATATAGGTATAATTGGGTCTATTTCATAAGAAAGGAGAGTGATGTTTTTGAGTACTTTAAAGAACACAAATATGGTGGAAAATAAAACTAGAAAATGCATCAAAATTCTCAGATATGATTAAGGGGGAGAATATAAATCAAGAGCATTTAATAAATATTGTAAAAGCAATGGGATTCTGCAACAATTTATAGTGCCACATACACCTCAGCAAAATGGAGTTTCTAAGAGGAAAAGAAAAACACTAGTAGAATGTTAATGTAGTATGCTTTAAGGTAAACATTTCTCTAATGGTTTTTGGGCTGAAGCCATTAATACTAATGTTTATTTGAAAAATAGGAGTCCAACAAAAAGTTTAGATATTAAAACACCTTTTGAAGCAGTGTATGGGTATAGACCAAAAGTGAGACATTTAAGAGTATTTGGATGTAAGGCATTTGCTCATATTTCAAAAGATAAAATAATAAAACTTGATGCAAAGTTAATTAAGTGCACATTTATTGGTTATTGTGATGATAAAAAAGCATTCATGTTGTTTGATCCCAGTTCACATAGATTGCTTACAAGTAGGGATGTGGTGTTTCATGAGAATGCAAATCAAGGTGACAAAATGAATAATATTGGTGTATGACATGATATTGATGATTATGAAAAAATAGATACAAGTGTTGAACAAGAACATAAACAAGCAAAGGAACAAGTACAGGTTCAAGAGAAAGAAGCATCAAGTGATCATGACACTCAAATAAGAGGTAAAGAGACTCCACAAAGCAGAAAGAAATATGAAAGCAATAAAACTCCAAGAAGGTCATCACGCCAAATTTAGAAACCTATAAGGTATAAATATTATGCATTGATGTCTTATGTAATGAATTTTGTAGAACCTTCAAGTTATGAAGAAGCTAGAGAATATAAAGAATGGAGAGATGTAACGAATAAAGAATATAACTCTATAATGAAGAATGACACATGGGAATTAGAAAATTTACATTAAAATAAAGTTCCCATAGTATGCAAATGGTTGTACAAATCCAAGTTTAATGCTACTGGTAGTATTTATAAGTATAAAGCTACATTGTTTGCAAAAGGATATTCACAAAAAGAAGGAATTGATTATGAAGAAGATTTTGCACCTGTAGCTAAGTTGAACACAATTATAACCATGATTGAATTAGCTACAAAACATAATTGGAAAATGAATCATTTAGATGACAAATTCTCCTTTTTGAATGGTGAGTTAAAAGAATAAGTTTGTTTGTGTTGAAATTTCTAAGTCTAACTGTTAGAAACCCTTCATGTGCTTCACTGATTTATTCCTACCTACTTGTTCTGTTAATTAACAAGTTATTTACCATGTAAATATTGGAAACAAATACAAGTACATGATAAACACATTAAATATCATCAACTGAAGGAAACAAAAGAAGCACACAAGTGACACCATTGTTTCTAGACCAATGTCCCTGGAAAAACCCAATGCAAGAAAATCGCTACAGCTATCTGAGGTTTTTATTATTATGCAGTTTTTAAATACAATCTAGGTGCCAGATCCGGCTTACCCAATAGAGAATAATCTCGGTAGTAGTACCTCTCTACTTGGAAGCAGATATTTGGGTTGAAACCCCAGATGAACAATCCGACAGCTCCCAACTCTAATCTGCCCCAAGAAACCCTAGTGTCTACCTCTAGGGACTGCGCCAGCCCTTCCTGGCCCTGCATCAGCCCAACGTCAGCCCAATAACCCTTGCATCAACCTCTGGAGGCACTGCGGCAACCTCTAGAGCATTTGCGTCACCCACGTTGGCTCTCTGAGGTACTGCGCAACTCCAAGATGCTTCTGCGTGGGCCCTAGCTGGCTCTGTGTGGCTTCTAGATGGCTCTGCATCCCTCTCTCCTGGCTTCTGCGTTGATTCTCCCGGTACCCTCTCTACCTCTTTGCTTTTGTATTCACTTCCCCTCGCTGTTGATCACTGATTCTGTCTCTCTTAGCAAAACCCCGCTCTAGAGAATAGAATGACTAATCACTCTGGTGTGTTTTCCAAGTGACCCTCAAACCTCCTTATATACTTTTCTCGTTGACAAATCAACGACGAGATTAAGTCCCTAATCAATGAATAAGATTAACTTTGGCTTGATCCATGACTTTTTGACCCTTCTAACGCAGTTTTATATTAATATACATTAATATTTTATTTTCCCTAATTTTAGACTTAGGGACTCCATTAAAAATATTAATTATTTTAATATCTCCCAAACTGTTTAGAATCTACTCAAACCATTTTTGTGTATTGCATATCTCATGTGCTTTAGCCTCTCCACCAATTTTCGTGGCTAGAGCACATCCGATGCTACCCCAAATCAACACTCACTCTTAGTGAGGATTGTGCTCTAGTAATACTCCTCACTGGGCATCACCTTGAACATCTGGCATCAATCACTGTGCTGATGTTAGACCTGCTGCCCAACATCCTCTTCACTGATGCATCATGTACTGCTACCCATGGCCCTACCACTGCCACTTTTGCATCTGTATGACAGCTCCCTCTACATCCGATCTGCTGCTCATGGCCCTACCACTGCCATTGCTACATCTGCACGGCAACCCCTCTCATCATGTTGCATCATGTGGCCCATAGCACTGCCACTACTAACTGTTGCACTGCAACTCAGTTATTGAGAATTAAGTAACTGATCTCCCAACTCTGACATCTTTGTTAGGCTAGAAACACTCCCGATGTTGAAGCTCCCTCTGTCATTGACAAGTGCTCCCTCTCTGACCTCTGCCCTGCTACAACAACTTTGTGCATCTTGCATCATTGCACACCTTTTTGTGCCATCCTGCACTGGTGCAACAATCCCGTGCATCTCGCACTGTTGCAGCCTGCTAAATTCACGTTGTCTTGGGAATCCTGCATTATAGCTCCCTCTGTCGCTCCATTCGCATCCGTCTCTACTGACATCCGCCATTCTTGCTACTCCTCTTCGGGGCTCCCGTAGCAAGGTATAATCCATGAGGTTGGGTATCTCAAGGATCCTGCTCCTCATCGTCTATAGTCCATCTGAGTACAGCTCGATGTCTCCCCACTTTCGCTCAAGTGGCATGTGAGCACTCATGGCACAGTCATCATCTATCTCCAATTCCTTCTCCACCCTTGCTGGTGCAACCTTGGTCTCGGAAGCCTCTCCCTTGCTCTTCTTCCTTGGACGTTGGCTCACATAGTGACCTAGTTCCCCACGGTTGAAGCATTTGACCTTGGAGAGGTCCTTCTTCTTCCATTTCTCCTGCTTTCCCTTAGATGCTAAGGCATCATCCTCCTCTTTCTCCTTCTTGATTCTGACCCCCTTGCCATAGCTTCCCACCTTGCTTAGGCTCCTGATCTCTTCTTGGTGAAGAGTTGCCCACATTTCCTCCCAATTTGGAAGGGTCACCCTGCCCAATATGCTCTGGACAAACACCTCCCAGTCTTTTGAGACTGCATTCAGGGTTGTTCTCACCATCAAATCTTGATCCATCATGGCTCCTATGGAAGTCAGCTGACTCTATATCTCCTTCAATCGACCGAGGAAGGGGTCAATATGTTTTCCCTTCTGCATCTAGTATGACCACAGCTGATTTTCTAGTAGCATCTTCCTCTGTATGAAGGTATGCTAATACAACTTCTTTAGGGCCTCCCACATCTCGTTTGTCATATTCTTCTCAGCAATGCGTGGTACTACATGGTCCTTGACCCCGTCAAAGATGATTCTCTTAGACCTCGCCATTGCATCCTCGTACTTATCATTATCAACCGGGTCAACTGGGACCGCTATTGTCCTCAAGGCGAATTGCTTGAGACAGTTCCTATCTAGAACGGATAAGATTCTGGCCTTCCACACTATGAAGTTTGAGGCTCCGTCCAGTTTGTCCTAGTCTCTTACCCCGTTCACTTCCATCTCATTGCTCCTCTACTTCCCTTCTGGAAGGTCTCAGTGTGACTCCCTCTGAGCCTCGATTTCTCTCCTAGAAACCCCTCTGCCAATGTCAAGATGCCGCTACTCTGATCCTTAGTGCAGTTGCCTACTGATCTGGATTTCTTGGCTAGAAATCCTCGGCAGACCTCCCTCCTCCTTGGTCTTTCCTTGTTAGGTATTGTTCTGACTACAGTACCCCACCAGCTTCACTTTGCAACTCACCCACAACCTCCTAAGCCCCAACAAACTGAAGGTTAGAGCTTCTAGGCTCTCTGCAATCCTAGCACCAACAAAATTCGCACCTTCTGACCACAGGCGTTAATCCTTCCTGACTGAGAAAAATGACCAGGCACTGCGTAGGTCGAGTCTACTCCTCTCTACCACTACGTTGATCCTCTTCCCAAATCAAACTTGATGACACAGGCACTGCATCACCCCTTCCTTGCTGCTTCTCTGCTAGGAACAACTTCTGTCACTTGGGACAATTGTTTTATGCTATTGCTGCTCTACTTGGATGATGTCCTCAGTTCTCCTGTGATCTGAAACCACCCTTTGATAGCATGTTGGAATTTCTAAGTCTAACTGTTAGAAACCCTTCATGTACTTTACTAATTTATTCATACCTACTTGTTCTGTTAATTAACAAGTTATTTACCATGTAAATACTGGAAATAAATACAAGTACATGCTCAACACATTACAGATCATCAAATGAAGGAAACAAAACAAGCGCACAAGTGACACCGTTGTTTTTGGACCAATGTCCTTGGAAAATCCCAATGCGGGAAAACTGGAGCAACTATTTGAGGGTTTTTTCATTATGGAGTTTCTGAATACAATCTGGGTGCCAAAACTAGCTCACCCAACAGATAATAATCTCAGCAATAGTACCTATCTACTCGAAGTAGATATTTCGGCTAAAACCCCAGATGAACAATCCGACAACTCCCAGCTCCAATCTGCCCCACGAAACCGCACCGGCTGCCTATATGGATTGCGTCATCCTTTCCTGGCCCTGCATTAGCCCATCGTTAGCCCAATAACCCCTGCGTCAACCTCTGGAGGCACTGCGTCAGCCTCTAGCCTCTGCGTCACCCATGCTGGCTCTCTGAGGCACTGCGCAGCTCCAAGCTCCCTCTTTGTGGGCCCTAGTTGGCTCTATGTGGCCTCTAGCTGGCTTTGTGTCCCTCTCTCTCGACTTTTGCATTGATTCTCCTGGTACCCTCTTTGATTCTGTATTCACTGCCCCTCACTGTTGATCACTAATTCTATCTCTCTTAGCAAAACCCCGCTCTAGAGAATAGAATGATTGATCACTCTGGTGTGGTTTCCAAGTGACCCTTAAGCCTCCTTATATACTTTTCTTGTTGACAAATCAACAGTCGAGATTATGTCCCTAATCAACAACTAAGATTAACTTTGGCTTGATCTATGACTTTTGGACCCTTCTAACACAGTTTTATATTAATACACATTAATATTTTATTTTCCCTAAGTTTAGACTTAGGGACTCCATTAAAAATATTAATTATTTTAATATGTCCCAAACTGTTTAGATTCTTCCCAAACGATTTCTGGGTATTGGAGATCTCATGTGCTTTAGCCTCTCCACTAATTTTCATAGCTAAATCACATCCGATGCTACCGCAAATCAACATTTTGGTTCGAATTGATGGGTTTATAAAGAAGGGACATGAGCATCTTGTTTGCATGTTAAAGAAAGCTTTATATGGTTGGAAACAAACACTAAGATCTTGGTATGTGAAAATTGATTCTTTCTTTTATGAGAAGCAAAAGTGATCCTAACATGTACATCAAGAAAGATGAAGATGGTAACATTGCTTTGATATCTTTATATGTTGATGATCTTATCATAATAGGAAGTGCATCCAAGTTGATTGAAGAAATTAAAAGTCAGTTGTCATAGGTATTTGAGATGAAGGATCTTCTTGAATTGCATTATTGTTTAGGTCTTGAAGTTTGGAGGGAATATGGTAAGACACTAATCACACAAAGAAAATATACAAGGGAAATCCTTAAAAGGTTCAATATCATTGAGTGCAAGGCAATATCTACTCCTTTAAAACACAATGCTAAATTGTACAATGATGACGGAACTAAAAAGGTGAATGGAACTTTGTATTGTCAACTGGTGGGAATTTTGAACTATCTCACTACTACTAGGCTAGATATAACATATTATGTCAACATCCTTATTCACTTCACGGTTAAGCCTTATGAAAGCTAGTGGAAAAAAACAAAGAAATTCTTTCAATATCTGAAAGGAACAATTAATTTTAGTGTTATTTATACTAATGAATATGATATTGAGTTGGCATGATATTTTGATTCACATTGGATTGGAAATCTTGATGAAATAAAATCAACCTTTGGATGTGCATTAAATATGAGATCGGGGATCGTATCATGGAGCAACAAGAACAACCAACTATTTCTTTGTCATCCACAGAAGCTGAATACAAAGCCTTGACCAATGCAACTTGTGAAGTTGTTTGGTTCATGAGAATTCTTGAAGATGTTGGAGAAAAAAAAGGACCAACAAGCATCAAACGTGACAACCAACATTCCATTAAGTTGACAAATAATCTAATTTATCATGTGTCAGAACAAAACATATTGAGGTCCAACATCATTTTGTAAGGGAAAAGATAGAGCGAAAGGAGATTCACTTAGTCTATTGTAATAAAAGTGAAAATGTAACTGACATATTTACCAAGCCTCTTGGAAAGATGAATTTTGAAATATGTAAACAACAACTAGGCATTGTGAAAAATCCACTTCTCCATTAAGGGGGGATGTAGAATAATGTAGAAATAGTGTTCTAGAATTGTGAGTTGTTTAGTTGATGAGTTTTCTTGTGATGAGTTGTACTCGTAGGTTGTTGAGCTGGTTTATATTGTAGTTAGTGTTATGAGTTGATTTCTTTGTTATCTGTGCTATTGTCTATTTTTAGTATATGAGATCCAATTTCTTAGGATCTAGAATTTCGAAGATTAGTCTAAGAGGCTCTATATATGTAATATTTGATCAAGCATTGGAGTAATTGAGTGTGATCTCACATATTATGATTGTGTGGCTTCAATTATATATTATTTATGTGCATCTCTCTAATATTCCAATTCTTTCAACTTTCTCAAAGAAAAATTCATGCACTAATCTCTCTATAATAATGCATAATATATTGAAGTGAGTTAGTAAATAAACAAATTCAAACTTTCCAAAAAACTATTTTTTAATATAATAAAATAAAGTATAGTTTTTTCATGTAATCTTAAAATAAACCAAACCCTTAAAATAAACTTTCATAATCAAAATTCCTA
>APFE031173510.1:41442-66098 GCA_000404065.3 Pinus taeda
AAATATAAGAAAATTATTTATTAAAAAAATCTCTGAAAATTAGAAGTGAGATTTAGTTCAAGGGAAGACAAGTAATTAAAATTAAGAAATAAAATTGAACCATTCTTTTCATAGGTAGATATAACATAACTTTGTGTTAACTTGTTTATAGAATCTCGAGACACTGTTACTATTATTTGTAGTTTCTCTTGAACAAAAAAAGAGGCTTTTTGTAATGTTCTTGCAAAAAATAATATGTTAGAGTGACAAGCCAAATATTTTACTTGTCTAAATACTAAACACATATTAGTTAAAAAATACTATGATGTTCTTAAATAATATAATTTAATGCTGAGTCCTTAATGCATATGGGAGCTCTTTTACTAATATCAATTCAAATTGTTCAATATGTTCAAGCGAAAAATATATAATGCTTCAATACTCAATAAGATAATCATGTTTGTTTGCATAAGAAAATAACATAATACTACATCCAAGAACAATAAAGATAAGAAAAAAATGAAATTTGCAAAAGCCCCATACAATTTTCAGCATGCTGCCCCATACAATTTCTAGCATAAGCAATATGATTTCCAGCTGAAAGAACATGCAAAAGATAAAAGATATTTGAGGAAATATATGATTGAAATTTCTGTAATTAAAACATTGCTATACCATACAATTTCCAACAATTAAAACACATTTTTCTAGTTGAAAAATTATGCATAATTTCACCAATGTATAATGAAGAAGATGACTCGAAAAATATGCAATCAACCCATGGTTGTCCCATGAAATTCTCAGTGTCCACAATACCATTTTTCAAATGAAAGCTACAATTTTGTATACAACAAACTGCTTTGAAGACAAATCATTGTACAAATAATTATTATGTAAATGATTAATAATACTTATATTAATCCCCAAAACATAGTGGTAGCTCGTATACTATTAAAAAATGTGAGTTGGTTGAAGTGGACTTGTGCATCACAAAATGATATCATAGGCACAGACAATAATGCCAAGAGGTCTTTAAGATTTGAGTAAAATGAAGAATGACAATAGGTCTTTAAGATTTAGAGTAGATTGAAGAATGAGATGGGTATATATAAGACAACAGTAAAAAATTTATCTCCAAAGACTTGAACCCATGCCACTTAGGACAAAAATCATGAACCATACCCCTTAAGCTAAGTTCCTTTGACATTGCTAGGGAAAGAAATTTATAGAAAGGTTAAAGGAAAAAAATAAAGTCAAATTAAAAAATAACAAAAAAAAACTATGATTAATGGAATTAGAATTGAAAATAGAGAAAAAGAAGCAAAGAAAAAGGTGAAAAAATATAAGTCAAATTAAAAAGTAATAAAACTAAAAAAAATACAATTTATTAGAATTTTCTTTTTAATTATATTTTAGTCTTTAAAATTTGTCATCTTAAATAAAAAATATGGAGAAAAAATTATAATTGATGAAAATGGAAAAAATAGAAAAAGAAAAAAAAATAAAAATCAATAATCTAAATAAAAAGGAAATAAAACTAAAAACATAAAATTTAGCAACTAATACAAAAATGGAACTTACTAAACAACACCTATAATAAGACGTCAACTTACAAATAAATAAATTTAGATAATAATACATAATCAAAGACAACACTGAATGCATAAAACCATGCCAAAAGCAAGTGATACATAGTCAAAGACACAATTAAATGCATAAAACCATGCCTCGGACGGGTATAATAATGTGAGAGAAAGAATGTCTCAAGCTCAGAAGATAAAATAAAGTAATAGGGTCTATGCATGAATTTGGGTTACACTTTTTGGCAACAAAAAGACACGTTGTGGGTGAAAAAAGGTAGCTTGGTCAAGCCTTTCCTCGATCGAGTTGTTTGAGGGCTTAAAGATTGATCCCTCGATTGAGTTATTTGAAGGGTTAAAGATTGATCGATCGAGCGTTAAAATGAACTCTCAATCAACCTCTTGTGTAACCCCAGGTTAGGAGCTTGATCGAGCTTTAAGGCTCGATCAAGCCATAAATCTTGATCAAGCATTAAAGTTCGATCAAACCTTAACGATAGATAACATTTTTTATTTTCTCATCATTAACAATTTTAAAATTTATATAAATATCAAGAATGATATGTAGATTTTAAAATTGTAAGTATTAAAAAAAAAACATCCAAGTTTAATTACTAATTACTAATGACATTTGAATGGTGTGGATTAATTTATCATTACATCTCTAGCATTTTGATGTATGGATTTGAAAATTGATTTTATACCACTTACAATTGAAATTGTAATATTCTTATAGTTATAAATTGGTAACTTAAAAATTAGTTTTTAATATGATTTAAATTTTCAATGTTATAATTTAGATTATAAATTTTTATAACCTATAATTTAAATAATAAATTGATTAAAAAAACCACACTAGTTGGTTCTAAACGCGTCGACAAATGGTTTCTTATGTGATTTTCGCCGAAAAATCTCTCATAAATTTAATTTTAATAAATATTATAAATTTTCATATGAATTAGTATAACTAAAAAATGTGAATTCGGCCGTGCAAGAAATGTATATTTTATAAAATCTACTGAAGAGTTAATAAACGATGAACCAAGATATAATCATATCTATTAAAATCGAGCATATCAAGATATAATCATATCTATTAAAATCACACACACACACACATATAATGTAATGATATCCACTTGTTTAGGGAAATAAAAGAGTGCAGTAATAATTAATGTAGTTGTAGAAGTTGTAAGTTATAATTAATATAGTTGTAAGGGATGCAATGGTATTATAAATCTCTCTCAACCGGCAAGATGTGATTGTACTCAATTCTTTCTTGAGTATGCACAAGTCCTAAGTATATATAGATTTTTTTACTCCTCACTTAGGTTTGCAATATATATTTTTAAAATAATAAAAACAAAATGGAATCATAAATTTTAAAACATTATTTGATTAATTTGAATTTGAGTAATCTAGATTTAGATGTTCATAAGAAATTATTATAAAATAATAATATTATTAAATTTATAAGTAATGATCTTCAAAAAAAATATAATATATGTTTTTTTTTGTAATGATTAATGAGTAAACTACTATAGATCTTTATAATTAGTGTTTAGTTTTATATTACACTGTGATATATTTCAAGTTGATTGGATGGTGACAAATTCATAAATGCGAGTGAGAAATAGTTTAGTTTAGTTTGTTGTTGTTTTCTATTATTATTATAATTTGATTTATTTTTATTGAAAATTTTACACCCAAAAAATTATAAAAGGATTAAGTATAAAAATATGCTATATTTAAAATCAAAATAATGAACAATTTATCCTTTTAAGAAAGTTAAAATTGAAAAAGCAAAGTTAAAATCTTTTTTAGAAAGTTATATATATTATTTTTGTGAAATAAGTAAATTTTATAATTCATTTGAAAACAGGTATTGAGAGGCTTCATTTTTTTATTTTTATTTTTATATACTTATGATAGCTTTATCAAGTCCTTGTTTAACCACATTAAGGGCTCAATCAAGGGTTTTTTAAACCCTCACTCGAGCTATTTAAAAATTTATCTCAAATAGTTGATCGTTTGATCGAGAAGTTTAAGCACTCGATCAACTGATGAGGGGCCTAAAAACAAAATTTTAGCTGTTCGGCAGATTTCTCTGCAACAATATTTTGCACCTATCCAATGACATATGAGTTTGACATCTATGTATTCATATGATATTTTTTTATCTAATTTATTTTAAACATAATCCTTGAATTTTTTTTTGGAAAGTTTCAAAAGGGCTGAATAAAAAATAAATAACATAAAATATATAAAATTTCAAAATTCTCAAAAAATACAAATATCTTTCGTTTACTAGTCCTCTTCAAAATGGTACTCTCTTGGTTTTTTGAATTTATTTAAATAGTATAAAAAATCTTAATGTGAACACGTGTCTGTAAACTCTCCAACTTTGAAATATAATAAAAAATATAATTTTACATAAAAAATAATAAATAATATTTAATATGAAAAACTTAGCTATCTCGGTGTAGATTCATGCTCTAAAATAAGTTATATTATATAATATATATATATATATATTATATATATTATATATATATATATATATATATATATATATATATATATATATATATATATTATATCTATATCTATATATATATATATATATATATATATATATATTATATATATATATATATATATATATATATATATATATATATATATTATATATATATATAAAACTTATTTTTAGACTAAATTATTCTACGTGAACACATGCATACATCTTAAGATGTGCAAAAATTTGCAAGGACAAACATTTCATTTAATGGAAAATTGACATATTATATGAAACTATTTTTTTTTTGCAAAAACATTTCATGAGGACAATAACATAATTCTCGACATATTTTTTTTTTACTTCAAATCAAAATTCACAATGCTTATATGAATTTTGAGGGCTTCAATTCCCTAAAAGAGTAAATTCCTGAAATTTCATCGCCACATTTGGCCCAAAAGTGTAACCCATCTTCATGCATTCACCTAATAATTGATCACCTAGACCTGAGAATATAGATAAGGTGAGAAAAAAACGTTTAAAGCTAAGATAAAATCCAATAATTAGAGTAGAGTTATAGAGCGTACAATGCATTTAATAAATCATAGTTAGGTATTTATGGTTTTTCTCATAGTAAAAGGTTATGTTTTGCTATTCAAAAGAATAAGAAAAAAGTACATTCCAATTGCCATAATCTAATTTTTCATCTCTTTACAAACAACCACTAAAGAAGCTACACAACTCTATATAAATTCAAATTTGTCTGAAGAAGTAAACAGTCTATAACTAACATTAACTTTTCTAATATTACTAAGAATTACATAATCTGTAGAATCTAATGTACTATGGAGAGAGATTTTCTACAACAAGTTTTCAAAAAGGTTTTGAAAGTTATATAAAAGTGAGACAAAAAAAGTGTGGTGTGGAATGTTGAAAATATAGGTAAACTTTGGTCTGGAGTGCTAAAAGTTGTGGATTCCAATGAATGTGCAAGGAGTTCAAAGTTAACACATGAAGTCTATAGGGATGGAATGTATGCCTTGGACATAGCCGCCATCAAGTTATTCATATAGGATGGTACCTAGGCCCAATGATAAAGCACACTTTGAAGAATGTCTGCAGATTTATTAAATTCTCTAAAAATATGTTGGAACCTGATCTCCTGAAAGTGGTCTTTTGTTTCGCTTAAAAGTGGTTTTTTGTTTCTTCAATTTTGTGCTTCTAAGCAACAAGGTTTAGGACCTATAACTCGGCATTACATGTCAACCAATCAATTACACATTTATGGTTAGCCATGACGTATTAAGGAAAGACAAAGGAAAAGTATTTCTATGGAGAAATCTCTCTTCTCTTCCTTTGTACTAGCCTGAACATAAAGTTTAACCAAACTCAATAATATGTTGTATGGGAAAATTAATTCATTTAATGAAATTCCTTCTCTCTATGAACATGTGCTGGGTATAAATTTAGGAGAGTAATGTAAGGAGGCAATGTTTTACTTTTCCTCATTTATTTCATGGAATTTCATGCACTTCTACAAAAATGTGAAATAATGGAGGATGCCTCGCCCTACCCACTGCCAACATTGAATCATTTATTTTATATTTTTGGTAACATGGGCTTTCAACTTCATAATTGCTTGCATGGAATAGTTTGTGAACACACATTTTTTTGTATTTTAATCTTCATCCCCCAACTAGACTAGTGTAGTATCTATATTCGGGATGGCAGTAACTACTAGTAGTGATATTTTGATTTCAAGGGATGCAAAGCTCATAGAGTTCCCATTGGGACTGAGAATACTATTCGGAATTCTAAATTTCATGAATGATTTAGCGATGAGGAAGGATGGAACCTTCAATAAGAGGGTCATGAACTAGATTGAGTACAAAATCCCCACAAACACAACGCCTACCCATAAGGTTTATACTCAAGACGTTCTCATCGATGCTTAGATGGGAGTGCATGTTCATCTCTTTGATCCCATCGACATTGCAGAGGAGTCGTTGCCCATTTTCTTCTACTTCCATGATGAAGGGTTTGATGCCTTGTCTTCATATTTTGTTTTATATGACATTTTTTGCAGGCAATTGTCAAGGAAACACAAATTGTTAGTGATCTTCGTGGATTATGGGTGATCTCCTAAGTACTAATTTCCCATCCCTTACAAGGATTGTGAGGGGGCTATCACATGGTTTATTTGTGGCAATGGTAACCCCCATTTTCCCACCCATGTTGATTTCTTTCATTGTTTTCTAATGGGATATAACACCTGCATGAACATATTTCACCATGATAGTTGCAGGGTCACAACAGTGGTGACGACGACAACGACGACGGGAGAAGAGACGATTAGAAATGTGAGGATTGTTGGTCATGTGTTGTTACAACCATTTATTGGTAGATAAAAGAGGATGTCTTCTGATTTGAGGCTTGTTGTGGCTCCCATTGTGAAGATGGAGAAGTTCAATTTGCATTGGAAGGTGTTTCTCCCAGTTGGTGTTGATAGGGACTAGCCTGCCACCAATGTGTTTGGGTCGAATGCCCCCGATATCTCGGCTCTACCTCTCCCTCCTACGTTGGTGGTGGGGGGAGAACACTCATGTTTTTTCATGTATTTCATATTTTCCATGTAGTAGGGTCCATCAAAAGTATGCAACATGGGTACTCGTTGGATGCAAAATTAAATTCCACACCCAATGAGTGTTCCTGCTCGAATTTTCAATAAAATCGTAGGGAGATAGATTGAAAAAATAGTTTTCTTTTTTCTCTCAAAAACTTATGAGGTAATCTAATCTTATTTTATTATTTCCACTATTATTTTATAATATTACTTAGGAGACTCATTTTATACCTCAAAATTTCTCTACTAAAAGTTAAACCCATTTATACATTCAAGAACACATTTTAGATAACATGAAGTCACAATCTTGCTCATTCTCACAAAAAACAAAAAACGTCTAATAAATAGACTAAACATTATATTCATAAAAAAAACCATTTCTTTATATAAAAAACTTTCATTTCATTTAATAAAGTTTATTATATAATCATGGTTGAAATGATATGTTAGAATCTTACAATATAAGGTTACATAAAGTTGATAAGAATCTTACAATATAAGGTTACATAAAGTTGATAAAAAATAGTTAAAATGGAAAAAGTTTCCATTTATGTATTAGTGTCTAAAAAAATTGATATTCTAAATAAATTTATGAAATGATGTAGAACTGTAGAATAAGATAAGTATAAAACAAATGAAAAAAATAACAAATTGTGACAATTTTAGGGTGAAAAATAATTTTGGACACTCACACTTTATAAAACACGTTCAATGTATTTTTCAATCATTATTATAAAACATTATTAAATCTTAAAAGTCACATGATTCATATTTCTCCAATCCTAATACTTAGTGAATATGTATAACAAAACTATATATCAAAAATGGGTTTTCAATTTTACTAATGGGAAACCATTAACAATTTGCTTACAAATGATCATCATTTATTATATCACTTAATCCTTATTATTACTTAACATTTATTTATTATTATTATACATGCTAAAATACAAAAATATGAGAATATTTTGTATTTTTTTGTCTTAACCATTTAAGATTTAACCCTAACATATACAATTTTATGAAAATAAATTTACTATTATAAAAATAAATTTACTATCATAAGAGTAGTGGATTTTGAGCGACATAATTATGATTGGAATAGTTGGCAACTGTACAGGACTTCCCACACACATAAGTTGCGAGAGATGACGACAAATCCATATCTGGTAATAATATTATGACATCCCTAAATAATTTGGATATGTGAATTGTTAATTGATAAAAAAAAAAACTATCCTTACTATACCTTTTTATTCAAAAACATCCGTGAATGTGTGAAATCGGTTACTCAATTCCGCTCCCCAAAATTATATTTGAAATCTTTAAAAATATTAATTATGATATACTTTAAATAAGTTTTATATTAATATTTACAACGATAAAATTAATTTAATAATGTTCTTCTACTTCAATTTAATGTGTTTATAATTTATAGATTTTAATATTTTTTTTTACAAAACAATGTCATCTATTTTTATAACAATAGTTTTATGCGTAGCTCTTAAGGGCGCGATTTCTTGACAAGCGAACGTACTGTTAAGGTGTTTGTGTTGCTATGTAGGCTATAGGTTTAAACTATGTCTCACTGTGCTTGGGGATGGTGTAGTTACACTTAGAGGTTATAGTGATAGCTGTGTTAAGGTGTTTGTGTTGCTATGTAGGCCATAGGTTTAAACTATGTCTCACTGTGCTTGGGGATGGTGTAGTTACACTTGGAGGTTATAGTGATAGCTGTGAGGAATCGACCCCGTGCTATGCGAGTATGAAAGTTAGTGCATTACAGAGTCCACCAGTCATTAAAAAAATAGTTTTATACATAAGATCAATATAAAAGTTGATTTGCTTCTCATTCCATTTAGCATAGCAGGTATAAAAGTAACTTTACTACTTAACATATTAATCTACCTAGAAATATATGATAAAAAAGCGCTATCATAATATAGACAAATTTTTACATAGTAGTGGTATTCTTTTTATGGTAGTTATAATAACTCATGCTATCAATTACTTTTTGCATAACAATGAGTTACTAAGCAACAACGTTGCATATTACACTGGTTTCTATAGAGAAATTAGTATATAAGGATTTGAAAAAAAAAACTTTAATCATTTATATAATTTTATATAATATTGGTTTATTAAATGAGTTATTCAAAGTTTTTTAATTATGTTTATATTAAGAATTATGTTAAATTCAGATCTATCCAATGTTCGAGAGGGATCAAATCTCTTGATCATTTGATATTAAGATTGAAGGTTTCTTGTAAAATTTTGCAAGCTAGTTTATGTTTTATGGGAAATGGATCGATATTGCAATAGCACACAAACTAAGTTAAATTTTGCATATTTTAACAGTGAAAAATAGAAAACAAGCAACATCACAAAACAAAAATTTCATTATGAAGATCACACCTCTTGGGCTACATCTTCGAGTCCAGCTTCCAAAGTTGGCCTTTTAAATTATATGCTCAAACATGTGGTTAAATCAACGTAAAATGCTCAAATTAAAAAAATAACACTGTCATTGAGTTCAAAACACCCAAAATCCCTGGTGTAGGCTCTTCTTAGGCTCAAAAACATTGAAAAATGGCTACGTTAGGCCTCCTTAATTTCCCTGTTAATTGTTCTACAAAATTGACCTTTTGTTAAAACTGGCAAGGAATCTAGACTTTGGCTACCTTGCACAGTGACAATTTTGCAAAAATAGGTGGCGTGTTTGGGTACGAAACCTGTCAATATTGGTGTGATTTGTCAGACAATTAATTTGACTCCCACACCCTTATTTTCTGCCCTCCAGTTGGTCACGTGGAAAACAATATGACTGTGGGGTGCACGATAGAGGCCACGCACCTGCCGATCCCCACTTTTGGTCGCGTTATGGGTACAAGGACCCAAGGGTTGGGCATGGGTAGGATGCCACGCACCTGCCCCTCTCTGCACCTTCCACGGTTGGTTACGTGGTAATCAATGAAACCCAGGGCTAGGGCCTTGTTCCCCACCCCTCCCTCCTTGGTGCACGGTCACATTGCATAACATATGACTCAGCCACCCCTCACCCCCCCAAACTGCCAAATGATAGTCTTTAAATGAAACTTTCATACTATATATAATAACAACCAATGCATGGTGTAGTGGTGGAATGAAGGTTTTTGTTGCCGCACCTCATGGGGTCAAACCCTGAGGAGGTTGATTAAACAAAATTTTGGCGCCAAACACTAAGCCATGTGGCATCTTTTTATTGGGCCATGTGGTGGCTTGCGATTGACCCAACCAAAATCACCACCAACTAATCAAATCATGTCAAATGCCTCTATATGGTTAGACCACATGTCTAGTTCTGATTGGCTTTGTGATGCACAGTCACCCTGCTGACGTCAGCACCATTTCAGCGTACGAACTGCCACGTGGTATCCATACATTTCCTAGTCAACCTTGTAAGTTGATTTTTTACTTTTTGCCAAAAACTTCAGAATGTGATAACTTCCTAATACAGTGTCAGATTAAGGCAATTCAAGCGTCGTTGAAATCAGAACGATGATATCTAATATTTTGCATAGGTTTCAGGGGAATCTAAGCACTTTCATGTTTGAACATAATTTTGATCCCCTAGGTCACTCGAGGTGCAAACATTTTTTAAAATAAAATTTGAAAAATGGTTTGCACCTAGAGAGGTATGATCCTTCTTGGAACTTGATAGATTTAAGGTTAACATGGATTTGTGCTTATATATATATACACTACATTGTCTATATTAAATTGTTTTTTTGTTATTAGTAAAATTTTAGATAAACGTCACCAAATAAAAAAATATATAATATATCCGTGGGATAAAATCTCTCTACATATTTATTGAATTATTTATGTTATTAATATTCTTTTTAGGAATTACAAATTTCCCTAACTCTTTGAATTAAAAAACAATATATATATATATCTATATATATATAAGAGTATTTATAATTTTAATTATTTTAATTCTTTATTTTTATATAGTTATATGAAATTAAGGTGAAAATCAAAGTATCTTTTTGGAAAAATTGTTAATCATTACTATTTTCTATTGGGTAGTGTAGGTATTACTTTATTATTTTTAATTTAATTTATTAATGTAGGTATTATTTATTATTTTGAAGTGTAAAGTAATTAAACAACATCCGTAGAGGGTATTTCACACAATTAATCTCTGCCTAAATAGAATTATAACAATATATTGACTTATTAATCATTATTATTCAATTCAGTATTAATAGAGAAAAATTATAATGTTTTTTGTTATTAGTGAAATTTTAGACAAAAATCACCAAATAAAAAAAATATATATATCCATTGGGGTAGAATCTTGTTTATATTTATTGATTTATTTATATTATTAGTATTTTTTTTTTGAGGAGTTACAAATGTTCCTAATTTTTGAATTAATTAAAAATTTTCCAATACTTTTAAGTTGTTATTATATTAATATTATTATTGTATTATTATTTAAATTTTATATGAAATTAAAGTGAAAAATTAAAAATTACGATTATTATTTTTTTAATGGTTATTGTAGATATTACATTATTAAGTGAAATTATAACTATAAATTAAGTTGTTAATCATTATTTATTATTTCAGTATTGATTTTAAAAATTATAATATTTAATTTTTTTTTTTTTTTTCGAATATTGAATTGAATTATTGTTATAATAAATATGAATAACTGCCCTCACCAAAGCTATTGTTAGATGATTTTTAGGCATTAATGCAGTGATTCATTTTCAAAACCTATTACTTCTTATTCTGGAAAGTATGAAAAGTCACCCGGTGCCAATCGGTGCAAAATGGCTGAATAACATGCCCACGAGTAATGGGTACAGTCCACGCGTTACAGAACAGTATCTGTATGCGGAAATCCAACAGCAACATATACGGAAAAGGTGGACTTCCGGTATATATGCTCAGCAGGGACGGGAATTTGATGGGTAAATTGTTTGTAAGAGATAATTTGTTTTAAAATTGTTAATGTTTTTTAAAGAGTAAATTAGACAGATAAATTGTGTGTTACCAGATAATCTGTTTTAAAATTGTTAATATTTTTTTGTTAAAATAAATTAAATCAGTGTTAAAATTTTCTAAACCATCAAATTTAACGAGTAAATCCGATTTTAAATTGCTAATCTATCATAAGGCGCCTATAATACTCTAGCGTTCCATATATGTTTTGACAAAGAAATATACTCTGCAAGACAATATACTCCTAAATTTATCTACTCAGGTTAACATTGTTAACTTGAAGTTCCAGTGTAAAATACCTGTTGTTCCGCGTACATTGCCAAATTATTACTTTTTTTTTTTTTTCTTTTTTTTTTTTCGGAAGGGGGCAAAATTTATCAAACTCAGGGGTCAAACTAACAGTGAGGACAGCCATCTCCCGGGGTTATTCGTGAATGTTGGTTTGACTCATCACCATTATCAAGGAAAACCACGTCACCCGTAATAACCCGTTGGTGGTGTGTAAGGGAGCAGGGTTTCACTCCTGCCAGATGCCTCTGGGTCTTGGGCCGTTACGCTGTTTCCTTACGTCCGAGGAAGACGAGCTCTTAGCCAAGCAGAAGCAGTTTTACCACATACTCCAAGGGGAATATCCATTTATTTAAATAAAAAAAATGTAGTGTATCTATTTATTAGATTTTTTTATATATTAATTTATAATTTTTTATAATATTATTAATAATAATTTGTATTATAAATATAATTTAATTATTTTTATAATGATAAGTGTTTCTATTGAAAATCATCAAATCAACCTTTGTTTACCTTTTTATCTGCGAACAACTTATGTCCTTTATCAAGATCCCCATCACCATTTATTCCTCCTGTTTCATTTATTCTCTCATGTTTCATTTCCTTTCTCCACAGGTATCTATCAGCGGAATTTTACTCTGCGCATTCACTTCCATGATGCACAATCAACTGAACATTGGGTTCCATGATTTTCATTTGATCCCTCAGGCATTGTTTGCTCGAATACGGTACCAAATAGATCCTCATGGGCACAATGATTCTATGTTTCATTTATTGTGATTTCAAATTTAGAACTCGACTAGCAATGAAGATCCCTTCCGTTGCAAGGACATTCTCGAAGTGGGTAGTCTACATTTCCAATTTTTTAATAGAATGTCACTGAAATTAATTTTTAGCCCTTGCTTATGAGCTGTTAAAGTATGTAATTGTTATTGTTTCATAAATATGCTATTGAAATTAATTTTTCGCCCTTACCTTTTAGTAGTTTGGGAGAAACAACCCCTTGTACCCTTGTTTATCTATGTTTTTTCAATAGTAGGTTGATATTGCTATGCTTCTCCCATTTGCTCATCCTCTGCGCTGCCTATAATCATCCTGTGCATTCCATGATGTACTCAAGTTTGCTATCATACTCAACTTTGCCTTCGTAAATATTTTGAGTCACCTAACTGCAGTCGTTGCATGCATTTGATATTGTTTATTGAACAGGCTCTCAATGGACCATCATTCCCACTAACTTTCATGGATAGCAGCCATGATACTTCTATACTTCGTATAAATTTTATGTCACCTAATTGTAGTTGTTGCATACATTTCATATTGTTTTTTGAGCTGACTCTCAAGTAACCATCATTCCCACTAACTTTCCTAGATAACAATTATGATACTTATGTACATAACTTCTACGTTATATTTGATGCCATTTGTGAATAAGGAAAACTTAGTACGTAGTCACAAAATGTTGAGAACGAGAGTATAATGATTCTCCAACCCTAGGATAACTCAATTTACTTGAAAGTTATAAATAGCACTGCTCAAATATGAGTGGTGTTCAATGAGTTCCCTATGAAACGTTCTTCTCCGTTGAAGATGCCATGCACACATGTTAGATCTCACATGATTTACCTTGTTTATTGCTCTAAATTGTCATATCTATGTGGCACATTCTAAAATATGTTGAACATTATCTTGATCTAATTATTCTAAGTCAAAAGCTTGGAATGGACATCTAAACTCCCAATGCAACAACTTTTTGGCTCCAATCTTCTTGTGGAATGTGGCATCAAGTGATTGGCTCACCTCTTTGATTCCCTATAAGTGGTCAGAGTCTTAGTGACTTGGATTTTGAGGTATTGTAGTTGAGGGGTTCATTTATGTGGGTCAAGAGGCCACACATCCCCCAAGAATTTGTGCTTTTGTTGTTATGAATGATTTCCACATAATAGGATTATTTTCTCAGAGCTTATTTCGAAGATGTCAACTTTATATAGTCCCTACCATCATAAATATATTAGCTATGCCTAATAATATATGTTGTGGAAGAAGCAAGGAATACTTAATGGAATTGTTGCCTTGAGCATATATATGAGTCCATTATCATTTTCTCCCTTGATTCTTCTAACCTCTATCAATGCAAAAACAATCATTGACAGAAAGGAGATAAATACGCCAGTGCCTATCCTGTGAAAAGAGTATTAGAAAGAAATGAATGAGGAAATAAGCTAACAAATGCTTGAACAAACCATGTACTTTGGTTTGTATACCCATGGTCTCTTTCATTCTTTGTAGCTAACAGAGACATATAATCTTCTTCAGTGTCAAGCATTAGAACATCACTTTCTACAACTTCTTTAGGTGATAAGTTTGTTCTCCACATGCTGAGCATACTCATTTTCATTTATTGGCCAACAAGTGTGTAGAACTTGAGAGTTGGACCTAAACCAGTGCCAACACCTGCCCCCCGGAAGTAATAAACTTCAAGCACAACCTTCCGACCAACATGATACATTTCCATCACCTTCATAGTTGAGTCCAATATACGTTGTCTTGATGCTTTAACCATTTTGCATTATAGTATAACAACATTACATCCACAATTGTTTACTAAATTTATATTCTTAGCACTCTGTTACTGCAGAAATTACTGCAATGCACATGATAATCCAAATGCAATGGAATAAAAATATTTCCTCCTCGTCTCAAATGGACATGCTTTGGTCATTTCTTGATAACAAGATGGCATACTACCACTACATAATGCCAAAGCATCTTGCTTTTGGCATGTCATCTTACGTGTCAATTTGTTAGTTACTCTAATTGTATATTCAGTTTGAGCTTCCCCCTCAATGCGGTGCATCGAGCCATCTTGTAATCTAAATGCTTGTACTTCACCAAGCCATAGAATGAAGAAATCCACTGAAAAACATAGAGAGAAGTGCCATTGATAGAAATTCCATATCATTGTAATGTATTCCCTGGTACAACATCACCAACAATTTAGATATTTTCTATTGTATGAAGTATATCGTCTCCTTCTGAAATGGAAGAATGCTCCTATGGTAATGGTGGAAAATGAGGAGAATGGTTTGTATTATCTTTCAGCATCTGATATTTATCCCTCAAGTGCCCAAGCTAAGACTCATCCTCCTCATTGTCACTTGCAGTAAAAAGCATCTCCAGTATTCCTGCATAACACATCTCTCCATAATTTTTTAGCAATGACACCAACAATTTGACCACAGACTTAACGATCTACATTATATATTTGAACAATTTTCTTCACTTCATTTTCCTTCTTGTTTCCATATGAAATATGAGGATCTTCCAACAAAATTTCATCTAGAACAAACCCATTTGTATGAACATTATGTTGTCTTATCTTTGAGCTGCTCCATCTTTGTTAACTAACACTAGAAAGTAGATAAATGAAATCAAGTTGTTGAGGCTCCATGAGGGATCTGTCTCTTAGTCTTAGAAAATATATTATTCTAATAATACTAAATTATCATAACCCAGTTGTGCAATAATACCTACCCACATCTAAAATATTTTCAAGATTTATTCTCTGAAAGTAAAGGAAACTTCATCTAGGGAAGTCTGAGAGGTTATTTAAAATTGTTATCAATATTGTCATGGAAACCAGTTTCATTTTTTCATAGTACTATAAGCCCTTTTCCCAATCCAGTCTTTGGTCTAGAACAAAAAGTCAAAGACTCTAGCAGTGCTTCCAAGATGAGTAAATATAGTAGCTTGTAATATAGGTGATCCTTTGATAGTAAAAGTCATCGTGGAAGCATATTCTTAATGTCCTTGCTAAAAGAATTCTAATTTGCAATTTTAGGAATTTTAATTTGCAAGGGACATTGATGCTTGATTGCAACCTCGATTGGAGCAGAGAATAAACACTTTCAACTCCATCTTGAGGTCTAAGCATAAGTATATCCTACACATTAATGGCATAATTCTTCCTAGCAACTAGTAGATAATTCAACCAACAAAAAGTCGACCTACTTATAAATACTAAACTAGCATAAGAAGGTTCCAGACTTCTGTTTTTGGGAGAAGAGTATTTTATTAGCTAACAAATTTTTAGAAATATAATCTGAATTTTCTATCACTACTACCTTTTTAGGGCCATTGATGATAATTTCACACTCTTGTTCACTGTAAAAAAAAGAAGAAGTTGCATGCCTGCTCAAAACAATGTATTTAACCATAGCAGAGCACCATGCTCATAAGTCTCAACGGAAGGATGCAGGGTATACCCTGCTATTTCAAATTTTAGTCATTTATTTTATATCTCCTGCCTAATTGCTTATTTAAATGTCCCACCATGAATTTAGTACATCAGAGACCATGTACCAACTTGGCTTCTGTACAATATTTAAAGAGGGGCAACCTTCTGGAAAATCAAAATAAGGATTATGCAAACTGATGGTTCCCTTATTTTCCTTTTTTTCTTCTTTATTTCAATCCAACCAGCTGAAACTCTTGGAATCTCCAACAACAGTAAGAAAATTTCATCATCCAGCTTGGTCAAAAGGCATGGTTCCCTCTCCTGATCTAAAATGTATGGATCATGCCTTTCACCCTTCAAAACTGTTCTGTAACGGATCCTGTCAACAAGCATTTCCAATGGAACATGTCACAACCAAAATTTTAGGAGAAAAAAAACACAGTTCCAAATTCAAATCGGCGAATAGATAATGCAATCATCAACAAATGTAACACTTCCTATAGGCATTTGTCAAAACCCTAGAAAGGTCAGTGGAGGTGGAAGAAATATGAGATACCTTTCTTCCTATTGTCATTTTTCGAAGCCTTAGAAGACTCACTAGGGTGGAAGAAAGGTGAGAAGATAATAAAAATATTCTAGAAAATATTTACAGGGGGTCTTGTGGGGTTAAGGCACAATAATCACTATAGCGAAGCCCATGGAAGGCATTCATGATTGTATTTTAAAGCATATTTTTTTGGGACAACAATGTTAGAAAAAGATTAGTTAGACATGTACCTCAGTTACTCCATTTAGGACCATGTATTTTTTTTCAATATTTGGATATTAAACTCAGTGCTTTTCATCTCGAGTTTTCTCAAATGCCTCTTTTCACGGGAAGTTGTTGCAGAGCATGTACACTTGACTTGATCTAACATGTGATGATACCTTTCTCGATAAACCAATACTAAGATTAGACAAAGAATCTCAAATTAACAAGACAATGGTATTGTGCCTGATTCTGGATCCAAGGGTTGCTTTCTCCTTATTTATTGATTCATTTGCCTCTACAACATTTGAAGGAAGCAATGCAACAAGGATTGTTTGAGTCACTACATTGAGACCTAATGGTTATGTTTGGCAAGTGAAATTTTGATCCTTCGTAACTCAATAGGTTATTTCCTAACAATGATGTTCGATTTCATATATAGCAAGGGGATGAGGATGCATTAGTGTAGAATAAATGGTAGAGACTGGAAAAAGCAGTAGTAGGGGTTATTGATACATTGAATAACATGTTGAATCTTGACACCATATTCGGAGATGGATCCAAAAATGAATGCAGGAAGGTGGTTTGGGGAAGTGTGTTGAAGAATTTGACGTAGTTATACCCTAGGAGCCAACTTTTATAGAAGTTATCAATTTACATAAAGCGTTAAGAGAAGTTATGCTCAAGTTGAATTTTATATGAAGGAAGTTTTTCTTGACATTTGTTTGATAGAACAAGCAACAAAAGACCATCTTGCATTTCTAATACAGGAAGTGAGCAATATCCAAATCCCACCTACTGATGTATTTGAATTCCCTAACTCCAACTCTACATCTTCATATGGTGATATTTTCCTCTTCAAGATCACATTTGCTTGTAATTCTAGTATTCATAACTTCTTGTGAATTATGCACTCAATAAGCCTCCTATGTGACACTACCTATAGCATTCTTTTTGTTTCTATTGCAACAAAAGTCTGGTGTTGAGATTGAAATTGTTGTTGGGCCTTCTAAAGTAATTGCAATCTTCCAAAACAAACCAACTTTAAATCAATGCCATAATTAAACCACTTTGTCCTATCTCTCCTCAACAATTGTTCACAGAGCTGACCACCTAGGTTTTCTTTGAGTTATTGGTCATTACCATGGTAAGAAATGGAAATTTTGCATCACTTGGGAGTCCAAAACAACTATTTTGTCTAGATATGACCATATTCAGTTATCCTTTACATACATTGAAAGGCCCTACTGTCTATATTTTTTGTTATTTATTTCAAAGAATGAAGAGGTATAACCATCTAGCCATGCATAATCATTAACTTTAAGTGGTCCCTCCACAAATGTATTTGCAAACAAGTCTAATAACATACATGTTTGATGGTCAATCTTCCCCGTGGAGGAAACTAATGATAATGATATAAATGTCTATGAATATCTTCCTTAGGTTTTATGTTATTACGAATTTATGAAGAAGGCTAAATATTTCTTGTGCCCAAGTGGATATGAAATGGACAACAACTCTAGGTCTAGGAACACCAAACAACAAAATATTGGAAACAATCACATTCATATTCACTATGCATGCCTTAGATGTTTGTTATTAGTGTGTTGTTGGCAATGTTAAGGTAGGGGAAGATTTCAAACAACAAGTAATATTTCTCATCTTATTTGTTCCTTGGCGAAATGGATTATTAAAAAAAAAGAAAAAAAAGTGAGAATTCAAACCCTAAATTGATATTTATTTTGAGCAAGTACTTTCATGAATGACAATAAAAATTAACATAAACTCTATAGGTGCAAAAAAAATCATATTCTCAAATCCATTCCAAACCCAATAAATGTTTCACTTCCCATCCTAACAAAAATTTGAATAGAATATTGAATTTCATTTTTGATTGAACGAGTTGAAAATAAAATTCCACTAAATACCTTGAACATAACTCAAGAATTTGATATATCAATAGTTATCTTAATATATCAATAGTTAGCTTAATTATGGAAATTAAAGTACAAAGGAGAAAGTGCCAAATTGATTCCTTCCACCCCACAAATTATTGCTTTGTCTTATGTTCTTTCATCTCAGACATGGGAATTCAACACCTTTTATGCCAAATTGTTCTTTCCATTCAACACATGTCAACACAAAATTTGCTTAGAAACTCGTTATTATTTTCCAGATGAACACTTCAATGCTCAATATCAAATTTTATTAATATACAAAATTAAATCAACATTAATGTAATAGCTGGTTCAAGAGCTCTGGTGATGATCTTCACAAAACATGATAGTGTGGCAGTTCCTTGGTGATTTCTATCATTAACATAGATAAATGTAAATGTGAAAATAATAAGATTTTGAAAAAACAAGACAAGGACAAACTTATTGAATATATTTACATATATGAACAATATTGACTTTCTCTTTCCTTTCAAGGCTAAACATAAAATACAGTGAATGCATGGTAAATTTATGAATAACTTGTAATCTGCTTTAGATAGTAGGAATCTTCTTACTCTGTCTACAATTGATTATGTGAACCCATATGAACAACTCCGTCATAGTTCTATCAAACCCTTTGTGGAAAATGTATTTCATTAGCCCTCTTCTTCGATTTGAATCATTACTTATGCCAATCATTACACCATAGGAAAGCACATATCTTTACTCAATCTAAAATAGTCATGAAGATTTGTTATAGGTATTTTCTTCAACATTTACCATGACATTTTGGTTTCGAAGGAGTGACAGCAACAATCTTTGTGTCCTGTGGATCTTTCCCCCTCTACAATGAACTGAAATTTCTACTACAAGGATCAACATCGAGCAACATATATACAATTTCTCTCATTGTTGGCCAAAGTTCTAGTATGTTACAGGTATAATGTATTGCTATTTTCAAGACTTTGATCATTTCTCCCTGAAATGACTTGCAAATATTTGAGTCAATAGCTTCGAGAGCATCTTTCTGGGAGCATATCTTGGGTGAAATCCAGTATACAATATTTTTGTACCCTAGCTCAACTGGTTTCTTTATAGTAACAATCTCCAACAACACCACATCAAAAATATAAACACCACTCTTTTCTGTAATGTTCAAAGTGTATGCATATTTTGCATAGAAAAATGGATGTCAAAACTAAACCATTGAGAAAATATATATACATGTAGGTATAAATGAATTTCGAGAAAGGTTGGAATCTATAACTGTAAAACCCTATGAAAACCTTGAAAAAGACCTTGTTTTTCTGTGTCAAAGGTGCAAACTAGGGAAGCACAATACTAAGTTAAACATACCAGGAGAAATCTAGCCATGGGTTGACTATAAAAGCTATTGTAGAATCCTTTCCTCCACAAGTTTGAAGAATTTTGGCAATCCCAAAATAAACAATCTTAGACTCATAAAATTCATCCAGAAAAATATTAGTAGATTTTACATCTCTGTGAATAATTGTAGGCAACTAATCATGATGAAGATATGCTACTTCATGAGCGTCTCCCAATGCAATCTTGTGCAATGTTGGCTAATAGGATTGCTATATTGAAGACATTTTACTTTGGTTTCATATAATGTTTTTCTTTTCTTTTTTTAATTATATGCATCATGGACCAACCAATCAAAAAGGCACACATGCAACATATCAAAAAAGACATTTGGAATTCTTTTAAAGTCTACATTTTATTTAAAAAAAATGTTGCAATGAATCTTTACATAGGGAAGCATAATGCCTTTTTCATATCTCTAACAAAAAAAATCAAAATCCTATCTCAGCAGACAACTAAATGTTTATGTAGAAACACACAATGGCAAAATCATCTTTAGACAAATTTGTGAGAAATTTTTTACAAGAAACAACAAAATAATGTTTTATATTCATTTCTAAGAGAATTCAGATGTTAAAAACATAGCCAAAAATATACTTTTGTTCCTCACCAGTACTCAATGAATTATCTTATTGACTCACTTCCATAGAAGAAATTTATAGCAGTAGTTCAGATCAAAAAGTTAAATATTTAAGCCAATAACTAGCCTTTTAAAAATTTTCTACCTCTTGATTGTTAAACCAGAACTGAAAAGATTTAAGCCAATGAATGGCCCAGTGAGGAATCTTCGCCTTACAATAGCTTCAGCCATGTGCTCCCCCACCTTTTTAAACAATAAATGTACAATAATATATGATATCTGTTATACTATGGAATTGGTTGATATCCTTGTATCTCCATACCATTTTTCATGATTTAAGTTGTATCAAACTTGAACTAAAATCATATTTTTTCCATAATAGAGTTAAGAAATCAATAATTCTTCATATCCTTTAAAATTGGTGAAATGTGATTGAATATTTTGACATCAATGGCATGACCATGTGCATGTCATGCCACCTGGTATCAGCTGCACTAAGGGTGAAGAATAATGTCGGGCTTCCTATTTTTGCAATCGGATTAGTCAGTTCACATCGTCGCTTGTTCCAGAGAGAGTGTGTTCCTCGAAGGCCTAAATGAAAGCACATAACTTGTTCTAGGAATTTAGAATATGGAAAGTCACAAAGACATTGTCGAATTTCTAAAATAGTTGTTGGTAAGTTGTTTTCGATGCAATTTTTTACAAATATGGTAGAAGTTTCTTGGCTATGATGGAACATTAGTATGTTGGATAAATAGTAGCATAATATTGGATGTTGTCCAAATCAGTTATCATGATAGTGCACTAAGTGCAAATCATATTCATGCACAAACCAGGGATCTATCATGAATCAAATTGTGTTCTTATAGTAGAGAAAACAAGGGATCTATCTTATTTGTGAAAATCACTCACCATAACCCCCAACTTTCTAACATAATTAAGTCTTCTTGTTTCATGACACATGTACACAATTGGCTCACAAAAATTTAGAATGATCCATAGTAATCTATATCTACCAGAAGCGATTACACAAAAGCAAAATCATCCTAATGTCACTTGTAATCATAGACTCTGGTTGTAACTATCACATGCCAAGTACCAACACTACTTGTGAAGGGTTCACTCAAAATAGTAATACTTTAGGGTGAGAGCAAATAATTATAGAAAACCATCTTTAAGTATCTTGAACCAACTCCCCCAAATGTCTATCTTATTATCTAACCCTTTTCCAACAGACCTTTTCTCTATTGGAATAATATGCATGGTGTTAGCTTCCTGCTGCAGCAGGTATTCATTTTTCATGATTGGCATTTTAGGGGCCAAACATGTCGTACTTTGCTTGCTGCAATGCTCCATATCTGCTCAAACAGTCTCCAAGTGACAAAGGTTACTTCAAGTTCATCAATTGCCTTAAAATTTTGTAAAGTTATCCCGGTATCACTACTTTTAATTAAAGGGAGGTCCAAACAGTTTAATCTTGGTCTCCCTAGGTTTAAATTTCATGTTTTAGAATATAGAGATTGCAAATCTGTTCAAACAGTTTAATCTTGGCAGATTCTTAGATAGGTAGAGAAACAGACGAGCCCAACAGCTTAATCTGGGCTCCGGAAGAAATAAGGGTAGTATGTAGATAAGAAAAACATCAAAAGAAAAATGAGTGACGGGTTTGCAAGTCTAAGTGCACCCCCAAACAAAAGAAGAAAAAATGCTAGGCAAGTAGGTTAGGTAGGTAGTTCTGAGGCTGTTGAATTGATGACCAGTTCCAGGTTTTCAGGTATCATATCATGCAGGACATAATCAGCAAGGATTTGTAAGCATAAAAGCTCAAAAGAGGTATAACTGACTCCCCTTCTCTGTTTTCCCCAATCATTAACTAATTTCCCCAAAATAGGTCAAGATCTGCTTGACACCTCTTAAGTTCCATCATCTTCATAACTCTGGCTTGAGTAAAGATCTGCTTTACTCAAAGTTGTTCCATATTTTCTCCCCGAAGTATGGTCCTACCGCTTTGCAACAGCCTAAACTCTCCTGAACTTAGTGCTTTCTTATCACCTCCATATTAACCACTAAAATTATTATTTAGCTCCCTATTCTTCCTGTCCCCTTATTAATATTAAGTAAAATTCCCCTATGTAATATCCTTCCCAATAACCATAAGAACTCCCAGGAATTGTTCAGTTTATCAGAAACTAAGCAAGAACCCCGACCTCCAAAACCACCTCCCAGATACGATGGACTCCTTCCAAAGTATAAAGTTCCCCCGAGGTAATCGGACCCCCTCCGAAACCTCAAATGCCCTTCACACCCACTTACTTGCTTTTTCCTCATCAAAGCCGTTTTCGCATCGCAACCTCGCACTCTCATATTCATGCAAATCATTGCCCATCCGTCCCCCGCCGAGGTGATATTGCGATATCGGCGATCAGCGATCACAAACGCCGAGTGTCCAACCCATTCACCTCTCCGTCTCCGCCGATGCGATATCACGATATCGTCGATCGGCAGTCGCAAGCGCGAGGTCTCCAAACCAATTCCCCCTCGTTCCCCGCCGACGCGATATCGCGATATCACATCGGAAGTTTCTTCACCACAGTACATCCAGTATCTCACCATGTCGCTCTATACCAGGGACCCACAGCTGACATCATCCGCCGTACAGTCGACGCCATGCTTACGTCAGTAGCCAGAACAGCCGAAAGAGCTTCGCGCAGGGAGAAAAATCGCACTTCGAAGCTCCAGATGAAGAAACAGAGGTAGTTTCTGATGCGCGATTAGCGCGCGCATCGCTACAGGAAATAGGCCATTTCGAGGAATCTTCAGGGAATCTTCTGATTACTGAGCCCATTGCGCGCTGAAAGAGCCCAAAAATCGCCCAATCGTGCCAAAGGATCCGGTTTGAAGACAACAGCAGATCAGTCACAGAGTTTAAAGTGTATCAGATCAAATCAGCAGGCATCAAGCGTGTCAAAGAGTATCAGTCGACGGCGGAAACCATCAATGTAGTGGCAAATTGTATCAGAGAATATCTTGAGCAGCGGCCCGAAGCAAGAGAAAGTTGAATATCTTCCAGCAGATTCATAGAAGGAGAGCGAAACTACTTGAAACTCTCAAATAATAATTATTGCACATTCAATTCACACCAAAGCCCAACTGCAGCCCCGAAACACAATCACTCCAGCATCACCGCATCTGGTCCCCAAGGGCCACCTCGTCACCTGTTCCGATCCAGCTGCCCCCAGCGCAACCAAAATATTTACTTGCATTTAATTCCAGCAGCATTTAGATTTTTAAAGAGTTCTAAGCAGACCTGTCAAGGTCACTTGTAATGATGTCTTTCCAACATTTTGTTTATAAATACCACCCTAAGAAATGTTGTGAGGGGTTGGTTGGTTGGTAGTAGTTGTTGGTCAGTCTTCTTTCTAGCATTTTCTTTGAGCAAAGACTCGCACTGTAACTGTCATATTTTTCCTTAATAAAAGATTGTTGAAAGCATGGATTGCGAAACAACTTGATGTTTCTCTTGGCCAAGGAATGATTACGGAATTCCTGTGTCTCTACATGATCCAATAAGTATTATTCTTCCCTGTTTTATTTTATGTTTTTATCACCTTTCCGCCTTTCTAAATTGCAGGAAAAAAGAATAGCTTAAGATTTGTTTCATTACACCTTAAGTTAAATTTCTGCATTTTTCAATGTTTTCTTCAGAAACAGTTATGAGCTTGTATTCTTAAATGATCTGGTTTACGCTGTTTCTTTCACATATGAGTGCATGTCTTAGGAATTCT
>APFE031173514.1:0-28828 GCA_000404065.3 Pinus taeda
GAAGAGAAACGTGCATCTGCATGCAAGAAATTATAACTATTAAGTTAGCTTTATTTCGAAATAAAGAGTGTATTTTAATGTACAATAGTTATTAGGAATGAACCTCTCTTGGAAAATATTATTTTGGAAAGAGAACCTACATTTGCATGCATAAGAATAATATCTATTATGTTAGAAAGGGATATGCGTTTCCATTCATAATAATAATATCTATTGTGTTAGTGTTGTTGGAAAGAATACCTAGTTGCTTGGACAAATAAAATAGAAAAGGGGCTAGTTTCTTTTGAATAAAGTTCCTATAATTATACGCACAAAAGATCATAGCTAATGTATTTCTTTTCGTCAAAAGAGTATGGATAGTTGTAATGGTTTTCTTTAGTAAAATAATGTGCAAGGTGAAAATAAATGGTAGCTAATGTGATAATTATACTGGAAAGATTTTCCCTCTTCTTATGTGAAGAAAGGGTAATAACCATGGACGTTCTTTTAATTATTATTGTGTTTTGGTGGTCATAAGTAGAGTTTAACTAATTCCCTTTTCATGATACATGTGGAGTAAGCATGAGGAAGCATGCCTTGATAATATTCATTAAATTTATGTTATACATGATGGAATTTGATTGGCTAGGCATGGTTCATAATCATACACATGCAAGGGTGAATATATATGTTTAATGATTATGTGCTTTTAAATTAATGCATGTGCAATGTTGTTAAGGAGTGCATGTCACAATACATGTTTCTATTTTATGTAAGCACATGAATATATGTTGAAACATCATTAATAAAGGTTTATTATGGGTTTGATTAATATTTTATCTAATCATGATATCAAAGTTTTATGACAATAGCATAAAAATATTGCAACACATGTGAGAGGAGGGTTAAGTTTAACCTTATGGAAGGTGATGAGCTAGTGTTCCATGCAGATTGAAGGAATGTCAACCGGAGGATAATTCACTAATGGAAAACAACCAGATCACAAAGGTATAATGTTGCGGATTGTGGGTAACGATATTGTCGTTATTGAAATAATTTTTATTTAGTTATATTGTATTTAAGATGACACTTATTTTTAATATTTTATGGAAATGCTCAATGGAAATGTTCCCTTATATCCATTGAGTGAAATGTGAACACCCTCATGAGTGTTTAATAAAATTATACGTCTATTGGTTTTCACCCTATGGGGTTTCCAAGTTATATTAGTCTATAACAATGTGGTTTCTTATTGTTCCATTCTTATGATGTTGATTCCTTGTATGATTCCTTACATGATGTGACATTTACAATATCAAGTATGTGATTAATTGACCTCGTTAATATAATAATGAAAATAATGGAAGGTGAGGAAGTTTGTATTAATAGGCCACAACACTGGTTGTTAATAGTTATGTGATTTACTATTCCATTCATAAAGTCTCTATGTAATAATGATGAAGTTATCTAATGGTTAGTTAGGGATTATGGAATAATGAATTCAATTACTACTTGTTGGTAATTCAACAAAAAAATTCTAACCTTGTGTACTTTTCCATGAGGTTTAGCGGTGGATGTTACAATTGCACTCAAATCACTTCTTAAAAGGACATTATAATTGATACTAAGTAAGAATTTGGTGACAAAGACATAAGCAGATATTTCAAAGTCATTTCCAACTTATATTCTAATAGCATGTTCATAGTTTAGCAAATACAATCTTAGTTTCACAGTTCCTTTTTACATATATTAAACTAAAAAATTAATAAATGTAAAAATGCATAAATGTTTTATAGAAATATTCAAAGTACCTTTTTGCTTGTAGATGTTCTCCTGGATTTGAATATTTAAGTGTTACATGTTTCCTGAAAAATTAAAAAAACGTCATTTTTAATTACAATACATAAAAATATAGAAGAAAAACAAAGACATGTATAATGTAATAATCAAATGACAATAAATAGAATAGAATTATACCTCTTAGAAAGTTTATAATTGTCCTTAAATGTATTTTTTTTAATTGTGTTAATCTTACTGACTTCGAAGATATGAATTAGATCATATATGTATAAATAAGAAAAAAATAGGTTATAATTTCATAGCAAGAAAACATTCCAATCCTGATAGCTACATGATGCTAACACATATTGCATAAACATTTTTAGTAGTCTCATGTTATCAACTTTTTGAACTTCACACCCTATTTAGACATGAATTTAACATATATTTTCATGAAGGATCTAAGTATTCACATACAAAAGGAATGACACATAGCTTACCTAACAAAAGAGCTACACATTTTTCACCTGCGTTAGAAATGAACTTGCAGAGAAAATACCTCACATCATGCAACTACTAGAGTGACCACTGCAAAACCCAAAGAAAAAATCATTATGTAACCAAATCCCCTGCAAAAGTAATTGAAAATATGTTGGAAATGTGTATGCTAAAATTTTCGTTATAAACACAATGGCCAGTGCTCCTATGAACAACATAACTAGAACTAGTTTTTACAATTGTCACATTACTTTTTATTATTAAATTTCCAACGTACATATTAGATAATAACTAATGGTGATATGTTATTCATGATATATTTTTTGAAACATCCTACCAATGTACCTGCAAAGAGAATGAGGCAGGGACTAATAAATAGAATTAGTAGTTGGAATCATCACATTACATTTCAAAATTTCATGATATGTTTAAAATACTAAGCAATAATAAAAACTCAGAAAAATAATAGAGAGTCAACATGCTTTGATCGTGGAGCGAGTAATTTAGTCCTTCATGAGGAAACGACTAATAATGATAACAATAAGTTTAAAAGGTGGCTAGAATCGTACCTCTGAAATGAGGGCGGGCAATAAAATTTGCACACTACTATGTCAACATGGATGCATTTAATTTAATATTGGGATGTACAATAAAATCTTCTTCCACAACTCCACACTCTACAAAACCTTAAATGATTAAAAAATATAATATATTTCGGACTTTATAGTAAAAATAACTACAAAGTTTTGAGGCATGAACATTTTATGTAGGATATTAACCATCCCAATACTATCTCTATGCGGATTCTTATAATTTGAGCTTCCTGCATAGTAAATGCATTTGTGACTTGAGATTTGTCAATTATATAGTTATCAGCCAATATTAAACGAAACTTCTTTCTATTGCATACAAGGAAGGAGTGTTGTGTAGGATAAATGGAGTGTAGAAAAAGTAACAAAAACTTTCTTCCCTCCACAGACTTCTAGAAATGGTCCTTCATGTTATCACCTAGATTGACCTCAGGCTGAAGGGAAGGAAATTCAGGGGTAACCATAAACAAGCTTAGCCTAGTAGCTAGCCCTACTAGGTCAAGAGAGGGCTCTCTCCGTAAGGATCTCAATCAAGATGAATGGATCAGGTAAAGGGTTTTAGGCTAGGTATAGTAGATCGAAGGTTTTGAATCAATTTTGTCGGTGATTTTCTGAATCAGGAGGAGCTGGGCAGTTTAGGTCTGGGAAATTAGGTCAAAAATGCAGGGTGTTCTATGGGCCAAGGTAGGCATAGGCTTTAGCACTTTAGGCTTGCTCATGTGAGGTGTTTAAGATTGATGAGGGGCTAAGAAGGGCATGTGACAATCATGCATCCTTCTTCAACAATAGAAAACATGAAATGTTGATTGATTTCCCAAGGCAGAGCACTGATACAATGGATTCTACGTATCAAACTTGAAAACATTCAACTAGAAGCAAAGAAATTAAATGATGGCATACATCAAACATATAAACAAATGATCACAAAAAAGAAACTATACTAAAACTCCATAACACAGGGATCCCATAAAAATAGCTACAAATCTTATTAATCTCCTTGCCAAACTGCGTACAATGATGTACAATCAAGCTCTGAGCATCCAACTAAGTCCAACCCACACAATGACTGAGAAAATACATAATATAGGCTTCTAAAAAACAAATCCTAGCCTCATGGGTCAAAGCCATGAGAGGAGCAATCAGTTGCACAAAAAATTGAGTTGACAGCTAAAGACTAGGATGTTGAAACTGAAACATTCCTAGTATGAAGCAAACTGATTCATTCATCTCATTTAAAATTTTCATTTAATGTATCTACCCTAGGTAACATAAATAAACTTTAATTACATCATGATTTTACATTACATCAGTGAAAAGATCAAAATCCCATACGTGAAAAGCAATTTCTGAAAGAAACAGTGAAAAAAATAGGCAGCCTGTCAAGTGCGCAGCACTATTGTCAAACACGCAATGCCTAATGGAAGTGTGCAGTGCCAACTTCAAGATGATTTTTGACTATCTCCTGATCTCCAAATTTGGCTCATGATAGCCCATTGGAAGGCTTATCCTGTCTAGTTTCCAAATTTTCCCTTAGTTTCCAATTTGAGGTTGATTTTCCATTTCAAAACTACAATCTCCCAAGGCTGCTCAAACGCACAGCGCTAGGCTCAAAAAATAGGAAGAAACATGAATTTTAGGTGGTTTTTTGGCCTTTTCACCTAGTAAATTTGACTTTCACACATGGAAACATGGATTTTCTGAATGTACATGGCCTTTTGAATCCAATGGTGGTGGCCATTTCTCCAAAAAGTGCCCCAAAAAAGTGTGCAGTTCCCTAGGCGTTGTGCATTTGACTAGTGGACTGATAGAATAAATGCCTGAAAATGATAGGAACAGCTCACCATAGGCTTCCTCAAGTTGAACCTTAGTCTTTGTAGCTTCCCTTTTAGCTTTGATGAGCTAAACTTCCATAAGCTCATGCTTGGTCTCCATTTATCTATTTTCTTGTTCATAATAAGATATAATGTGTTTTTCTCTTTGTAGATTCACCTGCAACTTATCTATCAATGCTTCTTTCTCTTTGAAGATCATTCTAGTGTTTTCCTTTTCATCTTCCTCATCTACATCCACTAACTCAAAATATTTCTCAGTTTCATGGGGGTCTTCTTCCTATTTTTGCATTTCTGTTTCAATGATTTTTTCTTTTCCTTTCTGTACCTGCTTTCTTGATGAAGAGAGCAAGGCCCCTCCCACAATCTGCGGGGAAAACACTTGCCTGTTTTCTCTCTGGTAAGTGTGCACCAAAGCACCTAAGTTAGCCCTTCCTGGCTTGATGCTTTCACCCTGATCACCTTGTCCTTTGACACTATCCCCTTTTCTATCAGATGAAAGAACAAGTTCTTGGAGTGGTGATAATGGAGGTGAGGGTGAATGTGATGATGATGGCATGTTTTGAACATTCTGAGTGGAAGCATGAGTGAAAATGGGGTTGGCTATAAATGTACTCCATGCAATGTTAAGTTCTTTAAGGTGATAAAGAACTATGAGTGCATGATGGAATAGGCTTTTCATTTGATCTTTGTGTAACCTAATGAGTAACCTGATATGGTAGGATTAGACCCTAGAATATCTTTCCTCACATGAAAAATACTTCATTATAATCTTCATCATAGGTGCATATCTGTCAAGGAGGTATGAGAAAGGAAAATAACCCTTTATTTCATGTCTGTATCTATGTTTGATGTATGGTTCATAGAAATGTGCTTGTATTTCACCCTGTTTGAACCATTTTTTCCCAAGTTCTGGAATCTCGGTGGTAGCTGATATGGTGGCAGTGGACAATGTGAAGGTTATGCTTGCAAGAGTGACTTGATTATCTTGAATCTTCGTTAAGAAAATCCTAGTCAACTCAGGGTGGTACTGGACTGCTTGGACCTGTTCACAAATCTCAAAACACCTTAACAATTTGGAGGATGTCACTATCATGGAAGACGATAGAAGCTCTTTGAGATCTGTAGGCTCACCTTTGTGAATATTCCCTCCTTTATGTGGTCTTCTCAGCTCTAAGTTTCCCTCTCTACCTGATCCCTCTTCTTCATTGTGTGGTCTGTATTCCTCATCAACCATGGTGTTTTTGAAACTAAACCTTACGTAGATGGTATGGGAATGCAAGGGTGTAGGGAGGAAAAAAAGGAAGGGAAGGGTAGATGAGAGTAAATGAGGGTCTAATGGGGTAGGGATAGAAACTTCTAAGGGAGAATATAGGGCGTAGATTAGGTGGTTTTTGTGGAAATGGGAAATTTTCTTGTAAAACTAGGGTTTAGGAGAAAGGCTTAGGGTTTGGAGTGAGAGACTAAAACCACGTGGTTTTCATTCTTCAAGAATGAAGGAAATAACCTTAATGATAGGGAAATGGCAATACTTACTTGTTTTAGGGCTTAGGAGATATTGTGAAAGCTTGAAGATTGAGGGTATGCAAAACTAGACAAGTGTGCAATGCATGAAGGGAGTGTGCAGCGCGTGAAGGGAACGCGTGGCACTTGAGGATAATGCATAGCCCTAAGAGGAAACATGCAACGCCTTAACTGTTTGCACTGATTTTGACTTCAAATCACCCAAAATGCTGCTCTGGTTTGCTCAATGTGTTGTAAGAGGCAAATGAAAAGATAATGAGTGCAAGAAGATATTTATAGGCCCTTGACTTTAATCTTTAGCTCCTCAAACTACTTTTTCTAATGTTTTTTTCCGTTTATCACTTTCACCTTTGAAACTCTGTTTTAATGCTTTTTGTTCTTTGTGTTTTTGCAGGTGGACAAATGCTCAACTTAACTTGATTTTTGTAGTGTTGGTGTGTTTTACAGGAAGGAGAAATATTCTGATATAGTTTAGATCCATTATTACCTATAGGAACTTAAAATTAATTACATATGAAAAACAAATAAACTAAAATACTCTATTTTCACCTCAAAAATATGTTTTTGAGGTGAAAATTACATTATGTTAAAAGATAATAATTTCAATAGCTATGACTTTCAAGCCATCATGCTTGATTTATTGATCATCCTCATACCATTGTTGGCAATCTGAAGAAGGATCATCAAGTATAGTCTATGAGGGAAATATTTTCTAAAGAGAAAATAACCATCAGTGGATCAGTATATCATGACTTAATGGAATGATGCGAAATTTTCAGTATGGGACTCATAAAATGCATATGCAAAGAGCATATTTGATCACTGGTGGTAGTATGCAAATATTAACTCTAACATTTGCTCAATTAGGGATGATAGCTAATTGAAGGTGCCAAGAGAATCGTAGACCAAGTAGCCTTATCTATTGGGCATGGAGTAAAAAAAACTCAATCTGAAATACATGACTGAATATTGATGACTCAAAGACACAAACTGACTTTTACTCAACTAAAAACTAACTCAATATTAAAACACAACTGACAAACTAGAAAAGATGCTCGAAATGGAGCTTATTCAATAAAACTTATTCTAATTATTCCGTTTATCACCTGATTAGGTGAAATGAAACAACTAATGCAAACAAGCAAGAATTCTAGCTGCTATTTGAATTCTCTACAAGTGCTTGTTTATGAGAAAGAAGAGAGAACTACTGAAATGCAACTCCAATGAAAACTTGTAAATAGATCCAAATTTTCCAGGATTGAATAATATGGATTCTCTATCTGACTCCAAAAATATTGCATGAGGATCTTGAAATTCATGTGCACTGGGACATAGCTCATCCAATGAATTATTTTGCCTCTCCTCATACCATGAATGCAAACTTTCATCTGGGCTTGGTGATGAGACTTCTGCTGAAAATGACAAAGAAACCGGCTATCGGATCAAGTTTGTATCAATACCTTTTTCAAGCTCGAAGTTAGCTAATGGAGAAGGCCTTTGAGTGCAAATATCATCCAACACATTAGCTATTGGATCATGAAAATCTTGAAAAGACTGTTGCAACCCATTTTCTGTTTGTTCCAATGAGATTGCATGGTTTTCTACAGGCTGCTTATCCTTTCTTGAAGATATACTATGCAAAATTCCCTTCAAAAACTGAAACGATTCAAAAAATAATGGTATGGAATCATCTTGCATCATTTGATCATATGTTCCAGCTTCTAATTCTTCATCTACAACCTGACATTCAATGGCATTTGGGGGCCACAAATCTATGTATGAGAACTCTTGAACAAGGATTTCATTTCCCTCTAGATGGTCAAGATCAAAACTTATCGACAGTTGATTTCTGATTGCACGAAAGTGGTCTGTGATGAACTAAAATGAAGTAAAACAAAGAGGCAAAGATCCTTCAATTACTTCAAAATTTTATGCACTTTCCTCCTCACTTACATAGCTAATATGGAACAACTGATCACTATATTTGAGCTACTGAAAGTGAACTTCCCCCTTCCACAAACCAACTGTTGATTTGTCTGCAAGACTAGCTTCTGTTTGGAGAACATAATCATCATCATACTGATTAAACATAGGCAAATCATTAGTATAAAACAAAACATCAAGCATACATGTCAGATCAACAGGTCTCTCTTCTCCAAGATGATCTATAAAACAATCATTATCAGATCTATTACAATTGGGATAAGAAAGGAAATGTTTTGGATCAACGACTTGTCTTTCCTCAATCAGCGAGCCATGGTCTTGAAAATCATACTCATTCCTTGTGGTGATCTTTTGCATCATCTCTTCCACTACACTTACCAAAATGTAGAGCTTTACCTCTAAAGATATCTATTACTTTGGATCTACGTTCTTCCTTTCTTCTTCCTTCAACTTTTCCCTTCTGATTAACAGATTAGCCTCTACTTCTACTACACTATTTTGCATCTCTTCAAGTATTGCAAGGTTCCCTTCTCTCTGCTGAAACTCCATTCCTGGATCAAAGGCATCTGTGTAGTGCATGATAGCGAATCGAGGAGGAAGCCTTATATTAGCAGGCATTGAAAAACATAATTGGTTAAACCTGGCCAAAAATTGGTGTACTATCTCCCCTAGCTGTCTTTTCAGTTGGTTATACTATTCTAGAATCAATAAAGGGTTTTGTTTGAACACCCACTTGTCGAGGAAAATTTTGACGAACTGCTAGAAATCTGAGATGCTCGCATCAGGCAGGGTTTTGAACCAACTCTTGACTTTGTGTTGCAAAGAAAGAGAAAAAAGTATAATACTGACATCCTCTTCATCAACTTCAAAAAGGTCAAGAAAAGACTCAAAATTCAGTACATGTCTCTTAGCAGTGGTTTTGTCACATTCACCATCAAATCTTGGTATATATAAGTAATGATTTTTAGGGAAAGCATGGGATATAGGAGGTAAAATCGGAGGCTTGTATCTATCTAGAATTTTACAAGGTATGGGAATATGTATAGAAGGTGTAGAATCGGTCTTGTTCTCTTGAGGCTCATTAGTTTGAAGATGGTCATCATGAGATTCAGAAAATGGGTCTTGATCAAGATCAAAGGCATGTGAATATTTTGTATTCACAATCTTCAAAGGGAAAGAATCAAATGGCGGTCTAGGATCTTTTCTTGAATATAATATACTTTGTAAATAATTCTTGACATTCTCAGGAAAAGAGAAGAAATAATTTATAATAAAGAACATAATGTCTTGGATGAAATTCCAACTTGAACACCTGAGCTTTCCATATTGTCCTTTCATGTTTCTGCTGGTCAGGTTCATCATCCAGTGAATTTCTTGGATCTAACCTTGAAACTGATTTAGAGTCGTTGGGTGAATGATTTCATCCCTCCGGTGTCTGATCGTTGTCCACCATCAACAATCAGATCTAAACTTGATACATTTTACTGAGGAACATAAAACTACGTCCCCAATATGGTTGCCACTATGTTATCACCTAGATTGACCTCAGGGTGAAGGGAAGGCAATTCCAGGGTAACCACAAACCAAACTCAGCCTAGTAGCTAGCCCTACTAGGTCAAGAGAGGGATCTATCTATAAGGATCTCAGTTAAGATGACTAGATCACGTAAAGTGTTTTAGGTTGGGTATAATAACTTGAAGGTTTTCATTGAATTTTGTTGGTGATTTCCCAGATCAGGAGGAGCTGGGCAGTTTAGGTTTGGGAAATTAGGTCAGAAATGCAGGGTGTTCTATGGTGCAACGTAGGCATAGGCTTTAGCACTTTAGGCTTGATGATGTGAGGTGTTTGATACTGAAGAGGAGCTATGAATGACATGTGACAATCATGGATCCTTCTTAAATAGTAGCAAACATGAAATGTTGACGATTTCCCAAGGCAAAGCACTGATACAATGGATTCTACCTATCAAACTTGAAAACATTCAATTAGAAGCAATGAAATGAAATGATGGCATACATAAAACTTATAAAAAAATGATCACAAAAGAATAAATTGTACTAAAACTCCATATCACAGGGATCCCATAAAAATAGGTACAAATATTATTAATCTCCTTGCCAAACTGCTTACAATGATGTACAATCAAGCTCTGAGCATCCTACTGAGTCCAACCCACACAATGACTGATAAAATACATAATATAGGCTTGAAAACAACAAATCCTAGCCTCGAGATTGAATCAATGAGAGGATGAATCAGTTGCACAAAAACTTGAGCTGACAGTCGAAGTCTAGGATGATGAAATAGAAACATTCCTAGTATGAAGCAAACTGATTCATTCATATCATTTATGCTTTTCATCTAATGTATCTACCCTAGGTAGCATAAATACACTTTAATTACATCATGATTTTACATTACATCAATGAAAAGATCAAACTTCCATAGGTGAAAAGCAATTTCCGAAAGAAACATTGAGGAAAAATAGGCAGCCTGTCAAGTGTGAAGTGCCAGTGTCAAATAATGCAGCACCTGAAGGAAGTGCGCAGTGCCAACTTCAAGATGATTTTTGACTACCTTCTTAGTATCCAAATTTGGCTCATGATAGGTCATTGGAAGGCTTATCCTGTCTAGCTTGCAAAATTGCCCTTGGCTTCTAATTTGAGCTTGATTTTCCATTCCAAAACTACAATCTCCCAACACTGCTCAAACGCGTAGCACGAGGCTCAAAAAATAGGTAGAAACATGAATTTTAGGTGGTTTGTGGCCCTTTCACCTAGCAAATTTGACTTTCACGCCTGGAAACATGGTTTTTTTGAATGCACATGGCCTTCTGAACCCAATGGCGGTGGCCATTTCTCCAAAACGTGCCTAAAAAAAGTGCACAATGCTCATTTGACCAATGAACTGATAGAATGAATGCCTGAAAATGACAGAAACAACTCACCATAGGCTTCCTCAAGTTGGACCTTAGTCTTTGCAGCTTCCCTTTTAGCTTAGATGAGTTGAACTTCGATAAGCTCATGCTTGGTCTCCATTTTCCTATTTTCCTGTTCATAATAAGATATAATGTATTTTTCTCTTTGTAGGTTCACCTATAACTTAGCTATCAATGGTTCTTACTATTTGAAGATCATTCTGGTGTTTTCATTTTCATATTCCTCATCTCAGTCCACTAAGTCAAAATCTTGCTCAGATTCATGGAGGTATTCTTCTTGTTTTTGCATTTCTGTTTTAACCATTTTTCGTTTTCTTTCTGTACCTACTTTGTCGATGAAGAGAGCAAGGTCCCTGCCACAATCTGTAGGGAAAACACTTGCCTATTTCCTCTCTGATAAGTGTGCACCAAAGTACCTAAATTAGCCCTTCTTGGCTTATTGCTTTGACCCTGATCACTTTTTCCTTTGCCATTGTCCCCTTTTCTGTCAGATGAAAGAACAGGTTCATGGAGTGGTGATAATGGAGTTGAGGGTGAATGTGATGATGATGGCATGTTTTGAACGTTCTGAGTGGAAGCATGAGTGAAAATGGATTTGGCTATAGATGTACTCCATGCAATGTTAAGTTCTTTAAGGTGATAAAGAACTATGATCTTTATGAGGGCATGATGGAATAAGCTTTTCATTTGATCTTTGTGTTCTCTCTTTTGGGAAATGTAAGCCATTTTCTCCACACTCCTCAAAAGATAGTAGGGTATATTGAGCATTTTAACCCTAGTGAAATGCATGAGTAACCTGATATGGTAGAAGTAGACCCTAGAAAATCTTCCCTCACATGAAAAATACTTCATTATAACCTTCATCATAGGTGCATATTTGTCAAGGAGGTATGAGAAAGGAAAATAGCCCTTTCTTTAATGTCTATATCTAGGTTTGATGTATGGTTCATAGAAGTGTGCTTCTATTTCACCGAGCTTGAACCATTTTTCTCCAACTTCTGGAATCCCAGTGGCAGCTGATATCGTGGCAGTAGACAATGTGAAGGTTATGCCTGCAAGAGTGACTTGATTATCTTGAATCCCTGTTACAAAAAGCCTAGTCAACTCAGGGTGGTACTGGACTGCTTGGACCTATTCACAAAATTCAAAACACCCTAACCATTTGAAGGATGTCACTGTCATGGGAGAGGCTAGAAGCTCTTTGTGATCTGTGAGCTCAAATATGTGAATATTCCCTCCTTTATGTGGTCTTCTCAGCTCTATCTTTTCGTCTTTGTTTGATCCCTTTTCTTCACTATGTGGTCTGTATTCCTCATCAACCATGGTGTTTTCGAAATGAAACCTTAGGTAGATGGTATGGGAATGCAAAGATGTGGGAGGAAAAAGAGGAAGGGAAGGGTATATGAGAGTAAATTAGGGTCTGATGGGGTAGGGATATAAACTTCTGTGGGAGAATATAGGGTGTAGATTAGGTGCTTTTTGGGGAAAGGAGAAATTTGCTTGTAAAACTAAGGTTTAGGAGAAATCCATATGGTTTGGAGTGAGAGACTAATAACATGTGGTTTTCATTCTTCAAGCATGAAGGAAATAACCTTAATGAGAGGGAAATGGAAATACTTACTTGTTTTAGGGCCTAGGAGATATTGGGAAAGCTTAAAGAGTGAGGTTATGCAAAACTAGCCAAGTGCCCAGTGCATGAAGGGAGTGCGCAACACCTGAAGGGAACATGTAGAGCCTAAGGAGAATGCACGGCGCTAAGAGGAAACATGCATTGCCTTCACCGTTTCATTGATTTTGGCTTCAAATCACCCAAAATGCTGCTCTGGTTTGCTCAGTGTGTGGTAAGAGGTAAATGAAAAGATAATGAGTGTAAGAAGATATTGATAGGCCCTTGACTTTAATATTTAGCTCGTCAAACTCCTTTTTCTAATGTTTTTTTCCTTTTATCACTTTCACCTTTTAAACTCTATTTTAATTCTTTTTCTTCTTTGTGTTTTTGCAGGTGGACAAATACTAAAATTAACTTGATTTTTGTAGTGTTGGTATGTCTTGTAGGAAGGAGAAATATTTTGATACAACGGAGATCCATTATTACATATAGGAACTTAAAATTACATATGAAATACAAATAAACTAAAATACTCTGTTTTCACCTCAAAAATATGTTTTTGAGGTGAAAATTGCAGTAGGTTAAAAGATAATAATTTCAGTAGCTATGACTTTCAAGCAATCATGCTCGATTCATTAATCATCCCCATACCCTTTCTGACAATCTGAAGAAGTATTAGCAAATATAGTCTATGAGGGAAAGATTTTCTAAAGAGAAAACAACCATCAGTGGATCAGTATATCATCACCTAATGGAATGATGCAAAATTTTCAATATGGGACTCCTAAAATGCATATGAAAAGATCATATTTGATCACTGGTGGCAGTGTGCAGATACTGACTCTAACACATTACACATATAAATTGGAATTTATAGATCATTAGGTAATATATAAAAGCTCAAGAAAGTTTCTCAAAATATACTTTTAATTAATGATTCTACACAATTTCTCAGAATTAATTTTAGATTGAAAAATAGACTCAAAATTTGAATAAGCATTGAATAGAGAGTTATGGTCCAAACAATGATATTTGTTGCGTAAAGCATTTATAAAAATATGAATACTTAAATCATAAAATTAAATGCATTTTCCCCATTAGGGCTTGCAATTGTGATCCCATAAATTTTAATGTCAAAAAGGCACCTGAAATGAGAAACAAAGAAACTCATTCAGGAATTAGTTTAGTTCATGATATTGTACCCAACATGGTAGCCTCTGAAATAAGGGTTAGAGATTAAATATGAACACTACTATATTCACATGGGAATGTTTTATTTGATATTGAGATGCAAATGAGCCTTGATGAAATTTATTTTTGGGTGGTCTAATGTCCTGTTCTCAAAACTATGTTTCGTGGCTTTAAGTGCACATGTGCAGTTGTGCGTAGGTGTGGTTGTATGGTAATAAAAAATGAGAACAATTAAAATGTCATTAATTAATTCTAAAAAAATGTTTTTCAGATGAATTTGGTAATGATTTATTAAAATTTTAAAATATACATTTTTTCGAGTGCGGAGGAAAAATTCTTGACTTTATATTATCCCTGCTCTTCAACAAACATCCCTACATACCCTTTCTCCCACACTTCCCACATAATTCATCACATCACAAGGTGAGCATCAAGTCCTCCATCCTGATGAGAGAAAATCTTCTCAAGAAGTTTGCTTCTTCATTGATAGCCAAAGAAAGCACCTATTAGAATCTTCATATTTTCACTTTTCCCTATCAAATGACGACACCCTGTTATGCCAGAATATAACTTCTTCCATGTTTTGATACCCCCATCGTAGATCAAAATTGTACTAGCTTCATACTAAATTAACAAATAAAATCTTTGTCTACATATTTATTTAGACCCACACACAATTTCTCTGCATACCCTTTCCCTCACACTTCCCGCACACCCTTCCTCGTCCCTACAAGTGAGAGCTCTAGCAAAATTGCTTTGTGGGGTTCTCGCAACTATGTTCAATTTTTCTACTTGTAGAGGTGTGGGTGTACACAACTACAAAAAGAGTGACAATGAAAGCTTCTTCCACCAAATTTGCTATTTAATCGAACCTATATTGCCTTATATTGATATTATGCTTTGCATAATCAAAGAAGTAGGTGTATGATAGAAGTATGCATGACAATAAAATTCCTTGTTCCTTATTCAGGAAAAGGGAAACTCTTGGAAACTCAAGAATGTTGGAAACATTTCTAAATGAAACTATCAATTGTTTTGAAAAAACTTATTAAACATTGAGATACATTGGTTTCCATCGGACGTATGGAGTAATTTTAAATTTACAAATATACATTGCACCAAGTGTGTAGGAAAATAGCATGAATTTATACAGTCCTTGCTATTTAACAAATTCCCATGCATACAATTTCTCTATGCACCCTTTATCTCACACTTTTCACACACCCTTTCTCTCACACTTCCCATACACCCTTTCTCCACATAGTGAAATAGTATTAGTTTCATATTAAATTAATATATGTGTTTAAGCCCCCACCCCCCAACCCACCTATTGGTGCCCATGTTTTCCTCAATTTTCTGCCTCTCATCCCTATTTTCACCATCGTTTGCCTATGAAAGTACTCCTACGACCTACCTTATCACCTACATCACTCCCTAAACCCCACTAGTACATAACTAAGAGGTAAATGCACTTAACGCACATCATTTTTCTATTTGTGGTTGAATTTAAGTGAATTTTGAGTCATGTACCTATATGATAACTATTTATTCATGGGTTTAGCTGGAAGCTTCATGACATGATTGACAGGTCCACATGAATGGAAGGATTCCTCGTCATCAACATCGATCTCAATTTTTATCTTCAAACAACTGATCCTTGACTAAGTTCGAGACAGTCTAGCCAGGTGGGCTCCTTCTTCTTGTTTTGACCATCGAAGTTACACAATGATTTGTGAGGACAAGCACGATGCTTATAGGATCTATTTTCTATATTAAGTGTGATAATTCCAAGGCTACAAATCCTCCATATCAGAGTCAAAGCAAACTACTCTCATAATGGCAGTTAATTACTCTAGAAGGAAGTCATTTGTTCTAAGTAAATTCAATACGATTTGGAGCAGATCGGGCAGCGCTCATATTAGTTTACAGTTGTTAAGGTTTCCATAGTTAGTTAAATTGTTATTTTTACATTTATAGAGTCATCTTCAAAGGTAGTTGTAATGCAAAGACAATGCTAGTTGAGTTAGTTGGTTAAGAATTGTTAATGTTGATACATTGTGACTTATGTCAATTGGTTCTCAAACTTTATTTTGGAAATATATATGATCGCTTTCAAGTTGTGATCTAGAAGCATTGTTATCATGGTTGATTGCGATCTATATCTCTCATGTTTTAGATATTTCTTCTATTGCAGTAGAATATCTTACTCCAGGCATGGGAAGGCCAACCACCTTTGGAAATAGGCCCCATTAACAGTTTAAATGGCTAGGTGTGTGCATGTAATTTTATAGTTTGAATCCCGTGTGTTGCATTTATGAATACTGGTATATGATTTCATGATATGCGTGGTTTGTTGCTTTACATATTACACAATTTAAGTATTCTTTCCCATGTTAAAGTGTTTCGATTCATTATATAACCTGATTTTGTATTTTGATAAAGATCCATGCTCTATTATTTCATTCAAAGTTACATTCATTCATGTATATAATTGGAGTATCCATGATACGAACATCAATCGATTCTTAAAGCTACATAGGACAATTTTTGTGTGTTTATTTCAGTGTATCTGGCTCTATAACGAAGTTTATGATGAATGGTATAAGTGTGAATGTAGATTGCATTTTGTATAAGTCAGAGATTGATTTATGGTGTGAGGTTTTGATTGTGATTTCAAACGAATTCAAGTTTGGTAGAAATAGGTGTTGCGTTTTCCATTTCCACAATTTTAATTGTTTGATTTGTTTCAAACATTATGATTTAGTTTTCGCAGTGTGGTTTACCTTAAAGTATTTCATTCAAAGCATGAATTTGAGTTATTAAATTATCATAGGATAATTTAGATATATTCTAGCATAATGGAATAAGTTTGATTTCCATTCCTAGTGTTGTAGTATAAATATTGATTTCAAGAATTGAACTGTATGATTTACATTCCTAGCATAATTTGATTCCTCACATTGCTTTGAGTTATTTGAAAATAGTTAATCATGGATAGATTAGATTTTCATTTTAAATGTAGTAGCATAGGATTTTATTTTATAGCAGTAAGCCTAGATAACTCTGTCAAAGGTTTCATTTCCTTAGAGTCAATCTCTGTAGCAATTTAAAGTGAATTTTGAATGTGTTTCGCTCCCAAGTAAGAGTAGTCTGGTTCGAATGGATTGCGATAACATATTAGGATATGATATTAGAGTTACAGTTTTTCCTTCTTATCATATTTTTTTATAAGTGAATAGATGCTTGGTCCTTTAAATAGATATAAGTTTAAATCCTCGCTCAATATTTGTGCTTAGAGTGAATTTCATTAAGCCTTTGGTTTCAGTAAGATTGTCTTTTGATTGCAAAGATTTAGAATAATGAACATAATGGATTGAGTTAAGTTGATTTCCTATAGATTGCTTGTGTTTTCAGAGAATGAGATGAGTTCTAGTTTGCTTAATTAGTAGCATTTATTTTCCATCATTTTGTACTTAAAGATAAAAGCAAAATTACATACTTTGAACTTACTCTTGAACCAAAAATGTAATACAACTCATGCTTACAAGTTTGGTTCATAATTAAATACTAGGAGGTTTAATCACTAATTGAAACTCTCAACACCACCTATGTAAAGGACCTCCAACTTCATTAGAGAACTGACAAACAAAATTAGCCCTCTTTGTCCACGCCTTGACTCCAAATATTAAATTAGCCTTGTGTAGAGGAAACGATATTTTATTTTTATAGTCCTTGTTCTATGAAAAAATCCCCCACCCACAATTTCTCCACACATCCTTTCTCCCACACTTCTCATGCACCATTTCTCCACACAAAAAAGTAGTAGTAGTTTTGTATTAAATTAATATATTTGTTCACCCCCGCTCCGACCCCCACCACCCACTCCACTTACATAAGGGGCCTACAACCTAATCAAAGCACCAAAAGATTAAATTAGCCTTTTTCTAGATGCCTCGAATCCATATATTAAATTATCCTTGTGCGAAGGAAGAATGTTATGAAACCATCTCATAAAAAGATAGAAAATATAGATCAACGACATAGAAATCATTCTCTTGAAGGGGGAAACCTCCTTTACATTACACAAATGAACAATTCTTGCATGCTACAAATGGCAAAACCTCCTTTCTAATATAGGTGTCTAAGGGATCACAATATAATCAAAGACAGCATAACAATAGTAATATAAGGGCACAAAAATAACAATAGTGGGCTTCTATGGGGCACAATAATAATAATATGTGGATAAAAGGGGCACAACAATAGCAATAAGGGCTACAATGACAATAGTAATGGGGGAATCAATAGTATTACATGGACTGAACATGTCCCTCTCCTTCAAAAAAGTGTTTTCCTCAGTGCTTGATTAGTTCTGGATGTTTCTGTATAAAATTATCATCCTCCCATGTGGACTGTTTAGTGGGTAAGTTCTTCCACTTGATGAGATACTCTAAAATTTATCGATTTCGTAGTTATCATGTTCTTGCTTCTGTGACTACTTCAGGTTCTAATATGACTTTTCCTTCCTCATGAAGTTCTGGAAATATTGTTTGAACTGGTAGCTTGTCACCTATAACCTTATTTAAACATGAAACATATAAAATTGGGTGCACTTGGGAAGTTGTAGGAAGCTCCAATTTTTATGCCATAGTAACTACCTTTTGAAACACCTTGTACGGGTCATAATAATTTGGTTATAATTTTTTATCCTTCATAGATTTCTTGAGGGACATTTGTTTATATGGTTGTAGTTGTAGGAATACCCAATCACATACATCAAAACTTCTTTCAGTGCGATGTTGATCTGCCTAGTGTTTCATTCTATTCTGCGCCAAAGTGATGTTATCCTTTAAGAGTTGGAGAGCTTGTTGTTGATGCTCGATGTGACCTTCCATTTCTTGAACCTTATAATTTTCTCTTAAATATGATGTGATGGATGGTGGATGATATCCATAAAGTGCCATAAATGGGGTCATTTTTGCTGCAGTATGGAAGGATGTGTTATACCACCATTCAGTGAGAGGCAACCATTTAACCCATTGTGTCTGTTTATCATATACAAAGAAATGAAGGTATCCTTCCAAATATTTTTTTACTACGTCCTTTTTCGCATTCGATTGAGATTGATAAGATGAGCTATGAGCTAACTGATTGCCAAGACCAAAAAATAATTTTGTCCAAAAATTTCTAGTGAAAATGGAATCTCGGTCGCTTATAATAATCTTTGGGTTACCATGTAGCTTTCGAACTTTTTCCATAAATGTAGTAGAAACTGTACTCGCTTTAAATGGATGAGATAATGCACAAAAGTGTGCATACTTGGTAAGTTTGTCAACTACCACCATGATAACACTCTTTCCTTTGGACTTGGGGAAACCTGTGATAAAATCCATTGAAACCTCCTCACAACATTGGCTTGTAATGGATAAAGGTTTTCATAGACCGAGGTCTTAATTGTTTCTACTTTATTTTGTTGGAAAACCAAAAATTCCGCCACAACTTTTGAATATCCAATTTAAGGCAATCCCAAAAAAATTCCTTCTTAACTCTGTGGTAAGTTCTTAGAAATCTAGAGTGTCCCCCTAAGGGATAGGTGTGCAATTCCATAAGAGTATTTTTTTTGAGTTAGGAATTCTTACATAGGTATAACTGATCTTCGTACCATAATGAATCATTTTTCCATCTAAATGTATCAGATGAACTAGGATCTTGTTGTAAATTTTGAATGAGTATCTACACTTCTTCATCATTCTTCCATTCATCGCTTGCCTCATTTATCCAATTTGGTTGGATAATAGAAATGGTGCAAAGAAATTCTTCCACATCCTCATCCTTTCTTGAGAGTGCATATGCCACAACATTTTTCTTCCATTTTTTGTAGATGTTTTCAAACTCATAACCCAACATCTTTGTGACCCATTTTTTCTACTCTTCTGAATATAGTTTTTGTTTTAAAAAGTATTTAAGACTATCATGATCCATTTTTACCTTGAAGTGTCCTCCCATTAGATAGGGTCGTCATTTCTTAAGTGCATGTACTATTGCCAACATTTCATTCTCATAAATAGCTTTGTGTAAATACTTTCCTTTGATTGGATGACTTTCAAAAGCAACAGGTCTTTCCTCTTGCATTAAAACAACACCAATTCCATTTCCTGAGGCATAAAATTCCACAATAAACGTTTTTGTGAAGTTCGGTGTAGCTAAGACTGGTGCTTGGCACATTGCCTCTTTAAGGTGTCCAAAGGCCTTTGTTACTTCTGGAGTCCATGAAAAAGCACCTTTTTTCAATAATGTTGTTAGAGGTGCTGCTATTCTCCCATAATTCTTAACAAACTTGCGATAATACCCTATAAATCTGAGAAATCCTTGCAGATGCTTTATGGATTTGGGGATTTTCCATTTCTTAATGGTTTTAATTTTTTTAGGGTCTACCTTAACAGCTTCATGAGATACAATGTGACCCATATATTCCACCTCTTGTTCTCCAAAGAAACATTTGGAAATTTTTGCATATAATTGTTTCTCCTCCAATAGTTTGAGCACCCTATAAACCAATACTACTGGAGAAGAGAAACAACTTTTACTAGGATGAATTATACCAACCTTTAGCATTTATCCAACCATATGTTCAATTTCACTCTTTTGGGCATATGGATATCTGTAAGGCCTGATGTTTGGAGCAACACTTCCTAAAATCAAATGAATAGCATGATCATGATCAAAAATAGGTGGGAGGCTTTTGGGAGTCGTAAATACCTTGGAATGATTGTCCAAGACTTTTTGGATATCTAGATAAATAGATGATTTCGATGTAGGAACCTCTAGTAAACATAACTATGCAATTATGCCTCATTATTATTTCTTTAGAAGATTTGTCATTCTGTCAGAGTTGATTATATTTCCCAGTTTCCCTACGATACCCCTTAATTCAACTTCCTTTCCTTCCTCCTCTTCACAATCTATGTAAAATGATTTCTTCTTGGCACACTTATGACTTTTAATGTATTTTCTATCACAATTGTAACAAAGCCCTTTTGCTCATTTTTATTCCAAATGTTGTGGTATCAACCTTGTAGATTATGGAAGGCTAGGGGCAACAACACTTCCATATTTATAATTGTGAGTGGTAGGCTTCCTTGTTGCCATAATTTTGCTTTCCATTTTTCTTACCAACCTGAATGCTTTCTCCAATGAATCAAGTTCCCAAAGGCGAACCTCATTTTGGATGTGAATCGTGATCCTTTAAAGTCCCTATGAACACATCAATCCTATGCTCGTCTGGAATATATTTTACCCTTATATTCAACTTTTGGAAGTCCTCAATGTTCTCCATCATTGAACCCTTTTGTTTGAGATTTATCAATTGGCTACTAAGATTGTTACTTTTTGTATCCTCATAATGTGCTATTATTTTATCCGTAAAAATTGCCCAAGTGACAATTTGTTTATGACAGAAAAGCCATCGATACCATACAAACTGATTCGGTTCCAAATATAAAATTGTAATCCATACCTTTTGTGTGTTTTTCACATTATGGAGATAGAAATATTGCTTCATCTGTAGTATCCATGTTACAGGATCCTTGCCATCAAACTTCCTCATATCGATCTTTGGAACAAGGTGGGTCTTCGATCCCATGTTAGAGTCTATGAAATCATGGTTAAAATTTATTTTTTTCTCATCATGAGTTTCTTTTACTACCGTTTCTCCATTAGTAAGCATTACTTGTAGAAACTTTGTCAAATTTGTCTTCAAATCTTCCATATTAGCTTCCACGCCTTCCTTTAAACCATCCATCTTAGCTTCCACATGTCCCTGTTAAAACCTTCGGGCCTAAAAATGATGCACAAAAATCTAAAGTCCGCCCTCTTTATATAAATTCTTACGAAATTTCAATCTGATATTCAGAGGGAATGTTATGACGATTTTCCCAAGGTCACCTATTTGGGATGTAATTCGGGAGCTTGCCATAACCCTAACTTCCTTGGATCATATCTCTGTAAATGTAACAAGACAATATCTGAAAATTGGATTGGACGATAAATGATATTTCAGCTCAAATGGGTTTTTTTTGCATCTGAATTATTGTAGAAAAAAGGTTATAGTGAAAATTTTACGGCGACTTGTTTTGGAGCATCGAAACCCTAGAATCCAAACCTCTAATACCAAATGTTATGAAACTAGCTCACAAAAAGATAGAAATGATAGATCGATGACTTAGAAATTAGCCTCTTCGAGGGGGAAACCTCCTTTATATTATACAAATGGAAAAACCTCCTTTCTATATATTGGAGTCTAAGGGGTCACAATATAATCAAAGCCAACATAACAATAATAATATAAGAGCACAAAAATAACAATAGTGAGCTTCTATGGGATACAATAATAACAATATGGGGACAATAGGAGAACAAAAATAACAATAAGGGTTATAATGACAATAGTAATGGGGGAATCACTAGTATTATAGGGACCTAACAAAAAAATCTTGATTTCACTCCTTGCTCTTTGGAAAACTCCCCCATAACACAATTTCTTTGCACACCCTTTTGCCTGCCTTGCATATATGTTCATCTCCCCTCACCCAACCCCACCCCCTCATGTACATAAGTGACTTGGAAGCCCATTAGTTTTGACATCATTGAAGAGTAGTGTCAGGCATAACAGTGTCAAAGCATTCACCGACGGAATGCTCACTCACAAAATTAACCATTTGTTAATTCTAAAATGATTTTTCAGGCACTGAAAAATATCAAAAATAATTCTCCCATTACTAAAGGAACTATGTCCCATCTAGGCTTGTTTAGCCAATAAAAAATTAGAAATAAGATGTCCTAAAATTAAAATATTATTTCTGAATTTATAGGAAAATAGAAATATTCAGCATTTCCTTCAAACATTGATTAAAATTGCAAAATCTCAACAAAATAATAGAGAGTCAACACAATTTTACTGTGAAGTGAGTATTATAGTCTTTAGTGAGGTAGGGTTAATAATTGTGAAAAGCCCCATTGCAATATTGGATATTTCTAGCCCCAATTTCCTTGTCAAATGACTTCTAACATGCTAGCTATCTATTTATAAAATACAACAAGACTAGATATAAAGTAGACTTGCCCACTTGTATGATTCCGTGCTAAACTTTTTGTTAAACATAATTAGCCACCATTGATGATGGAATAATGATTCATTTGTTAATTGTTACTGTTATTGTAAGTTGTTATTTTTAGTAAGAAAATATGAAGTAATTTCTCGAGAAATTTATTGACTAATGGTAGTTTTGTAGAGTGATTGATTAAGAGATTTGTGGAGATGATAGATACCTGAGACCTCTATTCATGTATAAATATATTCCTTTTGTTAATGAAATTTGTTAGAGTTGGTGTGTGTATTATTGTTGAATTTTTACTTTTGTAGCGCGTTGGTTTTCTTTCTTCATTTGACATTTTGTGAGTTTGAAATTTGTGGTGTTATTTGATATGTGGAGTGATCGGTCTTCTTGGACCTGTGTGTGCTAGAAGACTTCTGAAATCCATGAAATGATCTTCACATGAATCACTGCATAATAACGAAGCATGTTCAATTTGTGAGGAGGGGTCAGAACTCCAAACATGTGAAGCCAACTATGCAACGTATGGAGCCAATGCGAGTCTATGCCTGATTTTTCTGTTGTGTTTATTGAAACTAGATAATGTGCAAAATAATGTTCCTAGTCAATTAAGTGTGCCCAATATATGGAAGAAGTCATGCCCAACGTGTGGAATGTTACCAAGTGCGTGCATGTGAAATGGTACGCTGAGTGAATTAACGAAAGCTCATGCATTAAAATAATATACATTAAGGAGAAATAATATTAACATGGATTTGCAGGACTTAAATTCCTTATGATTCATTAAAGCACTTCCATTATAGTTATGTAATTCCTTATGATTCATTAAAGCACTGCCATTATAGTTATGTAATTAATATTTATTGACAGGGATTTAGTGGAGAACTTGATTTGAGCATGAGAGAGAATTAATGGAGACTTAATATTGATTTTGTATTTGGGTTTAAAAATTCAGGGTATTTTCTAAATTCCGTCAAAAGGATATTTCTGTACATTTTGATGTACATTTTTAAGAAAAAGGTTGTCTGGGTAACATAGTTGAAAATTGAAAGTGAGAAGTATTAATTATTTTTATTGACAAAAAGAACTTGTTGTAATGGCATGTTTGTTAAACTATCTTGTATTTTTTATTTAATAAAAAAAATATTTTATGGTGGTGGTTGAGTTCCAATTTCTGGGACATGAGATCTTGTCCTAGGTTGAAGTGGGACACATTGTGCACCATTTTTTTATTATTATCTCTTATTCTCTCATGGAGATAAGCACTATTTTGTTGCCTAAACTTGTTGGCACACATTATTTTATTGGAGCCAACACATGTAATCTATAGTCATCTCTAAAGATTTATGGGACCTTGTAACTAATGGATATACTATGCCATCTCAGGATGAATTCAAAGCTTTGAATGACGATGAAAAGAAATATCTTAAGGAATTTATTAAGAAATATAATGTAGCAGTTTCACTTATAGGGAATGCTATTGAAGAATTGATATTTCTAAGAATCAAATGTGTAGTATCATCAACAGAAGCATGGGATATCTTAAGGAACACATATGAAGGTGTGGTTGTAGCTGAATTTCAAACATTAAGGAGTTTTGAAAATTCTCATATGACGAGTAATTATTATATTCATGATTTCATCACTATAATGGAAGATCTTGTTAATTAGATGAGATCATTAGGTGAAGATGTTCTAAAAACAAGGTTAATTGAGAATATTTTAAGAAGTTTCCTTCCCAAGTTTTAGATGGTCACTAACAATATTATGGGATCCAAACACTTAAATACAATGAAAAGTGATGAATTAAGTGGATTTTTGTTAACTGTTGAAGAAAATCAACCATATGAGCAAGCATAACATGTTTGTTTTGCACAGCATAGAGGAAGAGGAAGGAGAAGGTGTTACTATTAGAATTAGAATAAAAATACAAATCAATAAAGTGCAGAAGAAAATGCATCTCTTTCGAGAGGTATAGGAGGGAGTCCCAATTAGTTGAGAGGAAGAGGCATGGATGGATCTCGTAAAAGAGGACAAGGAAGATATGGTGGTAGAAATTGAGGAAGAGGTGGAGGACCGCAATGTTATTATTGCAAGAAATTTGGTCATCTTGGAAGATATTTTTATGCAAAAATGTGAGATATGGAGCAGAAGGGTGTTAATACAGTCAAATAAACTAGGAATGAGAAGTTATTCGTATCAGGTTTGATGGTGCATAGTGAAGAAAGTGAATCATGGTATATTGATTAAGAAGTTCAACTCATATGAAATCTCAAGAGGAGTTGTATACAAAAATTAATGACAATTGTTCTCGTAATGTCATATTTGGTCATGATAGTGTTTCCGAAGTGAAATAAGAACCCACTTTCTATAGGCTAGATAATGGAGAAAAATTACAAGTTAGTATTTCAAAATAAAGTGTTCTTAATCATGGATAAGTTGAATCAAAATGAAGTTGTACCAAGTGGAAAAATGAATAAAGACAAAATTTTCAAGCTCTCCTTTGATTTGAGCAATTCACCAAATTTGAAAGAAATAGAAGAAGAAAATAGTAAGCTTTGACACTTAAGGGTGGGACATATGAATTTTCAAAGTTTGATATTGATGAGAAAGCGAAACATGGTGAATGATCTTCCTTATATTAATATGGATGATGAAGCATGTGAAGGGTGTATTTTTTGGAAACAAATTAGGGAATGTTTCAAAAGTAAAGCATGAAAGGCTTTTTTAATTATTGCAGGAAGAATGGAATAAAGTGAGAGTTTAATAATTCATAGTATCCTCAACAAAATGGAGCACCAGGAAGGAAGAATAGGACCACCGCTGAAATGGATAAGAGCATGTTAAAAACTAAGTCTCTTGGAAATGATTTTTGGGCCAAAGTAGTACACCCAAAATTATACACTCTTAACCGATGTCCTACAAAAGTAGTGTTGAATTTGACTCCAGAGGAAGCATGGTTAGCATACGAACCAATTGTTGCACTTATGAAATTTTTTTTTGTACTACATTTGAACATGTTATTAAGGAAACGAGGAGGAAATTGGATGATAAGAGTGAAATTTATCTTTATTGGCTACATTAATGAAACAAGAAGTTATAGGTTATTTGATCCTCAAACAAAGAAGGTGATAATAAGCAGAGATGTTTTGTTTTATGAGAAGGGAATATATGAGCCATAATAGGTACATTTTGAGTTGAGGAAAGAGGTAGTGAATATCGGTGATGAATTAAATTCTATGTTAGCAAATATAGATCAAGTAAGGAAGCAGCCTAAGTGGATTTAAAACAGTCATTCAAAAAGAAGTATATTTTATAGAAATTTTGATAAAAGGTTTACTACATATCAAAGTTCTCTAGTGAATTATGCACTTAAGGGATAGGTAATGAAAACGGGTGAACCTTAAAATTATGCACAAGCACTAATAAATAAAGAATGGAATGAAGCTATGGAAGAAAAATTGAATGTCTTGGTGAAAAAATGTACATGGGACTTAGTAACATTACCAAAAGGAAAAGACGTAATTGGCACTAAATATTTTATAAAACCAAGTATAAATCATATGCAAAAAATGATAAGTACAAGGCTTGTTTAGTTGAAAATGGATATGCATAGAAGGAAGGCATTTATCATACTGAGAAATATTCCCTGGTGGGAAAGTTAGACACAATCAGGATGGTTCTCGCATCAGTTTCTCAATACAAATGGCATATAATTTAGATGGATGCTAAATAAACTCTTTTGAATGGTTATGTGGATGAAGAAATTTATGTGGAGCAACTTGAGGGTTTTAAAGTGCTAGGAAAATAATAGTTTGTATGTATGCTAAAGAAGGCCTTATATGGTCTTAAGTAAGCACCAAGGTCTTGGTCTTTAGGAATTCATAAGTATTTTTAGGATCATCGCTTAGTTAAAAGTTTATTTGAACCCAATATCTATATCTTTCAATGAGGAGAAAACATATTGATAGTAGTCTTACATGTTGATGATTTGATCTACATAGAGAACAATGTTGACATATTTCAAAGGCTTAAGTCACACATGATTGTTGAGTTTGAGATCACAAATCTTGGTGAATTGAATTATTTCTTGGGTATTGAAGTTTGGCAGAAGGAAGATGGTATTTACATGTCACAAGCTAACTATACTTTGGACGTTCTAAAGAAATTTATAATGTTGAGTTACAAGCCATCAGAAACTCCTTTGGAAATTGGGTTGAAGTTATACATACATGATGAGTCCAATTTAGTTGACATTACTTTGTATCAATAATTGGTTGGAAGTTTGATCTACTTAACTACAACTCGACTAGATATTTATTTTGCAATTAGTATGGTATCATGATTTATGGCATAACCCAATCAATTGCATTGGAAAGAAGTAAATAGGGTTTTAATATATTTGTAAGGAAGACTTGGTTATGGTTTGGTATACAGTTCTACATAATATTTCATATTGATTAGGTACACATATATAGACAGGTTTGGATGCATGGATGACGAGAAATCAACTTCATGGTATTCATTAACATGGGCTCAACAACAGTTTCTCAGAGTACTAACAAGCAACCCACAATTTTTCTCTCCACGACAAAAGTATAGTATAAAGTAGCAACAAAAACGACATGTGAGGTAGTTTGGTTGAGATAAATTCTAGAAAATATACATGGGTAGCAAGAGAAACCCAATCGGTTGATATGTGATAATCAAAATGCTATTCAAATGACCAAGAATCCAATTTTCCATAAGAAGACCAAGAATATTGACATTCAATATCATTTTGTTCGAGATTTGGTTCAACACGGAGTGGTCGACATTGAGTACTATAGAACAAAAGGACAAGTAGCTTACCTATTCACTTAAGCCCTATCTAAGGAAAAGTTATTCAAATTCAAAGACAATCCTGGAAATTTTCCAAATGATCACTATGGAGGAGAAATGATGGAATAATGATTCATTTGTTAATTATTAGTGTTATCGTAAGCTATTATCTTCAGTGAGAAAAATATGGAGTAATTTATTTTAGATATGTGTGGAATGATTGATGAGAGATTTATGAAGTGATTGATTGAGAGATTTATGGAAATGATAGATTTTCGAGACCTCTCATCATATATAAATACATGCCTTTTGTTAATAAATTTTTCAGAGTTGCTGTGTGAATTATTGTTGAATTTTTACTCTAGTGTTTTTCTTCAATTCATATTTTTTAAAACATGCAACTTGTTTATTACACAGCATTTGCCTCATATTATTTCTCCCAAATGACATAAAGTATCCATGATCCAATAATGAATAAGATCTTTTCACTATTTTCCTAATTTAAGTTATGTGATCTCATATGAATAAATCATTAAAGAATTGAATGCTAGTAAAAAACATCTTATGTACCCCATGCTTCTAGGTATGGCTATGTGCAACACGTGTACTTCATGAAATCATATTCCATGAGAAATTCGATGTAGGTGCAATACCCCTTGCTTACCACATCATAGCCATTAATGTTTAGCATTAGGTGCTTCATACCCCACTTGACTCAAAAAGTCGATACAAGTGAAGATGAGTTCAGTGTTCAGTTTACTTCATACCGGCGGTAAAAGACCATGGCAGGCTAGAATAGCCGCCTTATAATTTCTCATTGTGGTAGATATAGAGAGTAATTCGATTTGATTGACTGAAAGGCTGTTTGTGGACTACGTCACAAGTTAATCAGTTTGACAATCGTTCTTGTATTATAATTTAAAATTATTATTGAGTATGTGATAGTGTTTAGTTAAGTGAATTTAAACTTTCAAAATTATAGAAAAAGATTATTTATATATATGTGGGGTAGA
>APFE031173514.1:30294-46574 GCA_000404065.3 Pinus taeda
AGAAAATGTTTGTACTACTAGAGATTTGATTCTTTTGGGCTTCTAGTAAATATAGAGTCAAATGGATCTCTGGTGGTTTGAGAAAAGCATTAATAAAATATTTAACTATGAGAGCTTTTTTCCACTTGTCTTATATAATATTTACAAAGTTGAAATTGAATATTTTATGTACGTTTCACATTATAATGTTAATTCATGCTCGCTCATTTTATGAAGTAGAGAACATATATCTATAGGATACAATTTCCTCTCTACACACACATTGAATTATTTTTTGTTATCTTCTCCACCCAAATTCAAATCTCATTGTTTTCTTAGGAAAATAGATTATTATTTAATATTATTATATTTTTTTAAGTATTAATTCTCAATTCATATTAAGATAGAAACTCTTACAAATTTCTTTAATAATTTGAATTAAAAAATGTATTATGACATAAAAACTCTATATATTTGATGTAAAATGTTATTGAATATTTAATTCTATTCATATTAAAAAAGTTATAATATTTTTTAAAATGTTACAGAGGACTCTATATTAAAAATTAATAAATTAATGTCCCTCTTAAAAGAAAATAAAATTACAAGAAAAAATTAATTTAAAATATTTTATTTTCTATCTAGTTGTAAAATCATGTTATTAATATGAGCATTAATACTTTAGTTATATTAAATTATTTTTAATCCTATATCTTAATTGCCATCATGTAATATAATAATATTATTTTTATTGTCATTTGTAACCCTGTATAAGATTGTGATTTCAATAAATTCTTCTCAAATTTTAGAGAAATTAATCCAGAAATACTTACTTAAAAACTTTCAAAAAAAACTCTCACAAAAACAACTCACTACCATATTTACTTTTTCCCAAAAAAAAATAAAATCAGTCCCAAATATTGTAATTTACTTTTCCGAGAAGTGAGTAATTGCACTGGTTGGAGAATTGATCGCAAAATTAATTTTGACATTGTAATTTATTTGCCAAAAAATAGCGATATCCTAATATTCGATTTCAAAATTTGAGATTTCACGGTCGTAATGAAAAAAGAAAAACTTATAATTCTGTGAGGCAATGTTAAAAAGTGTTTAATTACGGGGCTGCGTGCTTTTAAAAGCAGAATTGAGCCATTTTAACGAAACTGACAGCTCTTCTAGGTGGATAGCACATGGCAGAGATTGCTTTGTGAGAAATAGTTTGAGATTTGGAGGCGGCGCGGTGTAATCTCCCCCCGAATAGCGTGGCCGATAATCTTGTGGCTTGGCGTTGAATCCAACGTGTTCCTATTCAGTTTACATATAGCAATTTCGTTTTCAGCCGACTTAATACTCATTTCGTTTGCGGTCGTTATAAAATTATTAATGTGAATGAGACGTATAACACCTTATATGGGTTGCTTTATAGAATCTGTATGAGACACCTAATAATCCAAAGACGCCGGAGGGTCATAGAATTAACTGTGTTTTAAAATATCATTGTACAGAAGATTGTACTTACATTTCAACATATTTAACTATTTTCTAATAGTTAATTTTATTTTTAGTTTCGATATCCGGTTTAGTATATTGTTTATCCGTGCAACAAAGACTATCTTTATACACAATTGTGGGTGTAACGTACATTTATGATATTAAAAAGGTAGATGTATATTCAATATTATTATAATAATTTTTTTATATAGGTTAATTTTATATATAAATATATTTTGAGTTTTTAAATTCTGATTAATAGTGATTTTTTATTTTTAATGGTTTTTTGTTATATGTGGATTTATATATTTGAAAAATGTGAAGCCATTTAATTATGGAGAAGTTACAACTCATAACTTGTGAGTCCAACTAATTCTTGTTAGATTTTGAGAAAATTCAATGAAAACATACCCCAAAAACTCAAAATATATTAATAAACTACTAATAAAAAATAAAAAACAAAAAACTAGAAATAAATTTCCTTATTTGTTATAAGTAGATTTCACTAATATAGAAATCAGCGTAAACTCATAATTAATATGAAATACTATTAACATCTTTTTGTATGAAATACTATTAACATCTTTTTGTTTTATATGACATAGAGATAGAAATAAAAGTTTATTGCTAAGCTTTAATAATTTTATTTCTAATTATTTTAGTGATTTCATATTTAGTTATTTTAGTTACCATACAATACACTTTCCTTGTAAACACATCTTGAATTAAACAAAATTTTAAATAACATTTGTGCTTCCACAATATAAGATACCAGAAGCGCATTGCTTCCTGATGAAAGTTGAATCTAGGATTATAGGGTAAAGCATCAAATACCAGAAATGAATTGGTTCCTTGTGAAAGTTGAATCTAAGATTATAGGGTAAACCATCAAACACATGCCTTGACACCATAAGATATGCTGTCATAAAGAAGTCATTCTTCTTGGGTAAAATTTGTAATTGAACTAATTCATGTGAAATTACATGAGCCCAATCGAAAATACAATTAGTTTTATAGTTCTCATAAAGCACATAGAAAATTCATTTCATAATATGTGTGGTACTTTCTAACCCTATTACACGAGCAAAGAGCCGATAAAAATCTCTAAAAGCCTTAAAAAAAAAAATCTATACAAGAGAAATATTAGAAGGAATCTTAGAAGTTGGAGGAAGGAATTCTCACACAATGTCAATTCCACCTTCTTCTCACCCAAGGAAACTATTTGCAATGGATAATTCTAAATGTTTATTTGGTTTTGATAACTTGAATAACCATCTAAATGCATTGTGATTCAGAGGAATATTTATCTTTCCTAACTTAATTTCCCTCTTTCTTAAATCAAAATTATTTGCACAAAAATAAACAATTTCTTTGAAATTAAAAACCTATGGAACACACACAACATTCTCTAATCTCGTACTCCAAATCTTCTTGCTTATTTTTTCTTTCTTTGAGAAATTCAAATATCACTCATACGTTCTCAACCAATCAAATCTATCATCCATCTCAGCGAGTGAGTTAACCATATCACTACAAGTAACTTCTCTACTTTGCTTGCTTCCTATTTTCTGTTTGCAGCAAAAAAATACTTTGTTAATGAGTATTATATTCAAATCTCATTTCACTTTGCAATTCTCCATTTTCTTCACAAACACTGGTTGTTACTATTACTCATATGAAAAACTTTACACATGACACTAAATAAATAACAATATTTACAATTCTCTATTTTCTTCACAAACACTGGTTGTTACTATTACTCATATGAAAACCGTTACACATGACACTGAATAAATAACAATCAAAGATACCAAAGCCAACTTTTACGAATGATAATATGCAAAAAAAAAAAAAAAAAATGAAATTCCTAAAACATCCGATCCGTTTACTTCACGTTTTGTTCCTATTTCAATATCATTCATATATGTGTCATAACGAACATAAAATTATGATATATAAAAATAGATTTGTCTACTGAGAAAATAGATTCGCTCACATGACAAAAATAACCGCAATTAAATTTTTTTAATAAAAACTAGACAACACAAGTGTTTTTTTAAATAAAAATTTGGCAACACAAGTGTTTTTTAAATAAAAACTCGGTAACACAAGTGTTTGAATCATATTTTTTGATAAAAGAAATAGATTTAGCAACATCCGAAACCCCTTGACAAATTTCCCCTGCCAAAAATTACTGCAAACCGACTTCTTTTGAATAAAAATCTGACAACAACGTGACACCTAATTGAAACCTAAAATCATGAAAGTTAACAATTGTAACCTCAATTGACAATTGTAAAATCAACTTAAAAAAAAATCACCATACCTTTTTTAGGAACATGTTGTAATATCCATTGTTTTTTTAGTAAAATTTGAAAACTCATAAAACTCAATAATAACTACAATTAGTAAAGTGCACAAAGAAATGGCCAATAAATATTATGCCAACACGTATTCAACTGCCTTCTATGATGAATCAACTTGGTAGTTGGTCCCCAGCGCTCTATAAAACCGAACCAAAACTGCCTTCTATGACGAATCAACTTGGTAGTTGGTCCCAGTGCTTTGTAAAACTGAACCAAATTTGATTTACGAATAACTTAAAACACATATTTTTAATAAAATTTGACACGGGGTTTCGATTTAGTGGGAACTGTTTATTTTGTACAAACGGATTTAATATTAAAAAAAATATTTTTGCAGACACCGAAATAATTTAATTAGTGAAAGTTGACAATTGCAACCTTTGGTACAAAAAAAATCTGTCATTGTTTATTACGAACATGACGGAATTTTCATTGCTTTTTCGATGAAATTTAATGATTCATAAAACTATCCATAGTAGCTACAAATTGTAAGGTTACCTTTTATGACAAGTCAACTCGATAGTTGGTCCACACTATGTAAAACCAAAGCAAATTTATTTATGAATTATTAAATTCACCTATTTGTGGCAAAATTTAACATGTAGTTTTGATGCAGTGAAAACCTTATTCTGCACAAATGAATTTAATTTAAAACCGCAAAATTTGAGATGAAGTTTTGATGCACTAAAGACCTTATTTTGCACAAATGGATTTAATTTAAAACACTTTGATTTGTGTGGACGTGAAAACAATTTATTTATTGAAAATAGAAACGTTAAATCATAATGTAACATGTACAAATGCAGAAAGCAATTTGTAAACTAGAAGTAATGAATATTTTTTCCATTAAATACTTATTACTACTCTGCAATAACAGATTAAGTAGGATGAGAAACTTTGATAACTTGTGTGTATTGGTATATTGAATAAAGACGTGGGCACATACCTATATGATAAATTGAGTGTTTTATATTAAATTAATTGAGTGTTTTATGTTAAATTGGAGAATATACATCGAAATGATTAAAAATATGGATAAAAAAAAATCTCACTTAATATTAGGATTCATTCGAAATTAAAAAACCAGTAACTTCAATTAAATTACAGAATTCAAGGAACGAAACTAACACTATGTCATATACTTTTAACATAACATAAACTGATATATTATTATCTACACATTACACGTTGAATAACTAGCAATCGAATAAATCAAAGGTAATATGTTAGGTTCCTATAATGCTAGTGATTCTTCAATTACTATTGTCATTGTAGCTCTTATTGTTATTATTGTGTCACTGTTGTCCCCATATTGTTATTATTGTGCCCCATAGAAGCCCACTATTGTTATTGTTGTGCCCTTATATCATTCTTGCTATGTTGGCTTTGATTATATTGTGACCCCTTAAACTCATATATATAGTAATGAGGTTTTGTCATTTGTATCACTCATGAATTATTCATTTGTGTAATTTAAAGGAGGTTTCCCCCTCGAAGAGATTGATTTTGAAGTCGTTGATCTATCTTTTCTTCTATTTTGTGAGTTGGTTACATAACATTTGGTATCAAAACATTTGGATTCTAGGGTTTCGCTGCTCCAAACAAGCCATCATGGAATTTTTGCTATAACTTATTTTATACAACATTTTAGAAGCTAAAATTAAAACCCATTTGATCTAAAATATTGATGAACCTCGAGTCTGAATTTCAGATATTTTCTCACTATATTTTTGGAGATAGGATCCAAGGAAATTATGGTTTTGGCAGGCTCCCAAATTATATCCAAAATAGGTGACTTGGGGAAAATCGTCATAACTTTCTCTCTGAGCATCAGATTGAAATTTTGTAAAACGTTACAAAAATAGGGAAATGTTAGTTTTTTGTATATCAGTTTCAGGTCCTAAGGTCGAAACAGTGATACATGGCACTTCATATGAGATTGCTCTAATGAACCAATCTATAATCAGATCATCGTGGGAGATTTGGCATAACGCTCCCTTGGAGAATCCAATCTTGATCATACTTGCAGGGTTGGAAGGAGAACTCAGAGGGTTATCGTAGGACATAATTTTAGACCTTACAGATTCGAAATTACATAGATACAACAAATTCAATATCGAGCTCCTACAAAGTCAAAAAAACTATGTAGTTTTTTTAAAATTTTGCATAAGTTTGGTTTGAATAATTAGTTTGAAGGAATTCAAAATGTATAATGAAGAATTCTTATCATTAATTGATGCGCAAAAAAAATAAAATGGAAACACCTAGTAAGCAACCTAAACTATCTAGCATGACTCATGAAGAAGAGGAAGAAATGCAACATGATATATCAAAATTATGACCAAGTGCAACAAAATTCACTCTCACAAAAGTAACATAAACTAAGATGGATGGTTTAGAGAAAGGCATGGAAGCTAATATGGATGGTGTGGAAGACAATATGGATGGTCTAAAGAAAGGTGTGGAAGCTAATATGGATGGTTTAAAGAAAGGCATGGAAGTTAAGATGAATTCTGTGGAGACTAAGATGGATGGTATAGAAGAAAATCTTAAAGGGAATATGGAAGATTTGAAAATAGATTTGACAAAGTTGCTACAAGAAATTCTTACTAATGCCAAAAGGGTAGTAAAGGAAACTCATGATGAGAACAAAAGAAATTTTAATCATGATTTCATAGACTGTAATGTTGGATTGAAGACCCACCATGTTCCAAAGATCGATATGAGGAAGTTTTATGGCGAGGATCCTGTAACATGGATACTACATATGGAGCAATATTTTGATCTCCATAATGTGCAAAACACACAAAAGGTACGCATTGCAACTTTATATTTGGAACGAAATCAATTTGTATGGTATTGATGGCTTTTCTCTCATAAACAAATTGTTAATTTGACAATTTTTATGGAAAAAATGATAGCACATTATGAAGATACAGAAAGAAACACATTTTCTAGCCAATTAATAAATCTCAAAGACAAGGGTTCAATTATGGAGCACATTGAGGACTTCCAAAAATTGAATATAAGGATAAAAGGTATTCCAAAGGAGCATAGGATTTATGTGTTCATAGGTACTTTAAAGAATAACATCCAACATGGGGTTCACCTTTGGGAACTGATTCATTGGAGAAGACATTCAGGCTGGCAAGAAAAATGGAAATCAAAATTATGGCAACAAGGAAGCCTACCACTCAAAACAATAAAAATGGAAGTTTTGTTGCCCCTAGCCTTCAACAAACTACAAGGCTGACACCACAACGATTGTAAGAGAAAAGAGTAGAAGGGCTTTGTTACAATTGTGATAGAAAAAACACTAAAGGTAATAAGTGTACTGAGAAGAAATTATTTTACATAGATTGTGAAGAGGAGGAAGAAAAGGAACAAGAAACATCAAAAGAAGAGGATATACACCAAGAACAAACCCTAGAAAAAGAAGAAACGAATCTGACCATATCTTGTAATGCATTGGTCGGAATTACCACTCCTCAAACTATCAATATAGAAGGACATATCAAGAAGAAAAAGGTGATAGTGTTGATTCATTCAGGAAGCACCCATAATTTTATTCATTGTGAGATAGCCAACGAATTGAATTTCTTCTTATATCCAGCACCAGAGTGTGAAGTGATGGTTGCAAGTTGAGGAACCATAAATTGCTCTGGAAAGTGCCATAATATCGAGCTATCCATGGGAGAATATATATTGAATAACCCAATGCTTTTCATTTCAATGGGTGGTATTGATGTTGTACTAGGAGTCCAATGGCTACAATCCTTGGGTACAATAGATTTTAATTTTCAAGAAATTTTCATGAAATTTGTTTTAGAAGGAAAGGAAGTTTAATTAAGGTGTATCGGAGGGAAACCGGAAATGATAATTAGATCTAACGGAATGAAAAATCTTCTAAATAAAGAAAAATAAGGCATAATTACACAAATATGTTCACTAGAGGTTTCCACATTGAAATCATTTATTTCTCCAAATATCCAAAAAGTATTGGACAATCATTCCAAAGTATTTGAGGCTCCCAAAGGCCTCCCACCTATTTGTGATTATGATCATGCTATTCATTTGATTCCAAGAAGTATTCCTCCAAACATTAGGCCTTACAGATGACCCTAAGCCCAAAAGTTTGAAATTGAACGTATGGTTGTAGAAATGCTAGAGGATGGTATAATTTAACCTAGTCAAAGTTCTTTCTCTACTCCAGTAGTATTGTTGCACAAGAAGGATGGGTCATGGCACATGTGTCTAGATTATAGGGAGCTCAACAAGCTCACTATTAAAGATAAATGTTCCATTCCTATCATTGATGAATTATTGGATGAATTGCATGGATCATTTTACTTCACCAAGTTATATCTTCGTTCAGGATATCATCAAATCATAATGAAGACTGAAGACATTCTGAAAACAACATTTAGAACTCATGAGGGTAATTGTGAATTTTTCGTCTTGCCTTTTGGCCATACTAATGCACCTTCTACATTTCAAGGTTTGATGAATTCCATTTTCAAACCCTTCCATAGAAAATGTGTTAGTATTTTTTGATGATATACTAATCAACAACAAGTCTTAGAAGGATCATGTCAACATTTTGATAGGGTGCTCAAACTATTGGAGGAGAAACAATTATATGCAAAAAAACTCCAAATGTTTCTTTGGAGTACAAGAGGTGGAATATCTGGGTCATATTGTATCTCATGAAGGTGTTAAGGTAGACCCTAGTAAAATTAAAGTCATTAAGGAATGGAAAATCACCACATCCATAAAGCATCTGCGAGGATTTCTTGGATTGACAGGGTATTATTACAAGTTTGTTAAGAATTATGGGAGAATAACAACACCTCTAACAACATTATTGAAGAAAGATACATTTTCATGGACTCTAGAAGCAACGAAGGCCTTTGAACATCTTAAAGAGGTAATGTGCCAAGCACGGGCCTTATCTATGTTGGACTACACAAAAACCTTTATTGTGGAATGTGATGCCTTAGGAAATGGAATTGGTGTTGATTTAATGCAAGAAGAAAGAACCATTTCTTTTGAAATTCATCCAATCAAAGGAAAGTATTTACACAAAGCTATTTATGAGAAGGAAATTTTGGCAATACTACATGCATTTAATAAATGTCAACCCTACCTAATGGGAAGACACTTCAAGGTAAAAACTGATCATGATAGTCTTAAATACCTTTTAGAACAAAGGGTATATTCAAAAAAACAGAAAAAATGGGTCACAAATATGTTGGGTTATGACTTTGAAATCATCTACAAAAAAGTGAAGAAAAATGTTGTGGCAGATGCACTCTCAAGAAAGGATGAAGATGTAGAAGCATTGCTTTGCGCCATTTCTATTATCCAACCAGATTGGATAAATGAAGCAACGGATGAATGGAAGAATGATGAAGAAGTGTGGGAAATCATTAAAAAGTTACAACAATATCCCAGTACATCTGATACATTTAGCCAAAAAAATCATATGTTATGTTGCAAAGACTGCTTATACCTATGTAAGAATTCCCAACTCAAACAAAATATTCTTATGGAATTACACGCCTCTCTCTTAGGAGGGCACTCGGGATTTTTAAAAACTTACCACAAGGTTAAGAAGGAATTTTTTTTGGATGGCCTTAAATGAGATATTCAAAAGTTTGTGGTCGAATGTTTGGTTTTCCAACAAAATAAAGTTGAAGCAATTAAGACCCTAGGTATACCACAACCTTTATCCATTCCAAGCCAATGTTGGAAGGAGGTATCAGTGTATTTTATCACATGTTTACCCAAGTCCAAAGCAAAGGGTCTCATCATGGTGGTAGTTGACAGAATTACAACTATGCACACTTTTGTACATTATCACATCCATTTAAAGATAGTGTAGTTTCTACTGCATTTATGGAAACAATTCCAAAGCTACATGGAAACCTAAAGATTATTATAACCGACAGAGATCCCATTTTCACTAGAAATTTTTGGACAAAATTATTTTCTTGTCTTGGTACTCCGTTAGCTCATAGTTCATCTTATCATCCTCAATATTATGGGAAAACTAAGATAGTAAAAACATGTTTGGAAGGATATCTTCATTACTTTATATCTGATAAATAGACACAATTGGTCAAATGGTTTCGCCTGGCTGAATGGTGGTATAAAACTTCCTTCCATACTGTAGCAAAAATGACCCCATTTATGGCAGTTTATGGATATCATCCACCATCCATCACATCATATTTAAGATAAAATTCTAAGGTTCAAGTAGTGGAAGATCACATCGAGCATCAGTAACAAGTTCTCCAACTCTTAAAGGATAATCTCACTTTGGAGCATAATAGAATGAAACAACAGGCATATCAACATCGTAGTGAAATAAGTTTTGACGTAGGGGACAAGGTATTCCTACAGCTACAACCATATAAAAAAAATGTCCTTCAAGCAAGCGGAGAATGATAATAAGTTATCACCTAAGTATTATGGTTCGTACAAGGTGTTGCAAAAGATTGGTACTATGGCATATAAATTAGAGCTTCCTGTAGCTTCCCTAGTGCACCTAGTTTTCCATGTTTCATGCTTAAAGAAGATTATAGGTGACAAACTCCCAGTTCAAACAATATTTTCAGAACTTGACAAGGAAGGAAAAATAATATCAGAACCTGAAGTAGTCACAGAAACAAGAACTTGATAGCTATGAAATCGATCAATTTTGAAGTATCTCATCCAGTGGAAGAACTTACCCATTGAAGATTCCACATGGGAGGGTAAGAATTTTATACATAAGCATCCAAAACTACTCAAGCATTGAGGAAAACAATTTTTGGAAGGAGAGGGGCATGTTAGGTACTTATAATACTAATGGTTCCCCCATTATTATTGTCATTGTAGCTCTTATTGTTATTGTTGTGCCCCTATTGTCCCCATATTGTTAATATTGTGCCCCATAGAAGCCCACTATTGTTATTATTGTGCCCTTATATTATTATTGTTCTGTTGGCTATGATTATATAATGACCCCTTAGACTCCTATATATAGAAATGAGGTTTTTTCATTTGTATCATTCAAAAATTGTTCATTTGTGTAATATAAAGGAGGTTTCCCCCTTGAAGAGGTTGATTTTGAAGTCGTTGATCTATCTTTTCTTCTATTTTGTGAGCTAGTTACATAACTAATCACAATCCACTAATTTAATATCAACATTATACGTGTCATCATAAATAGAAATTTACCATACAAAACAAGTTCGAACTAATTGTAATTGTGATAAACAGCTAGGAAACTACAAAATGTGAACAACAAACTAGAAAAGGTGAATCTGTTTAAAATATTGTAGTATTGTATAGCTTATGTATTTATCCACTAATATTATCATCCATGATTTAATAGAAACAGCTCTCAGGCATAATCTGTCTTCGGTGATACTCTATGTTCTCTACATAACCTCTACACACTCAAAACTACCTCTACATAACTTTATCTGCACAACTACTTATGCACATAATAACACCTTTCGGTTAGTCATTGACATTCAAAATTGATATTAATTAATGACCATACATTGTGAATTATTTTCCTAAATAAGAATTAGAAAAAAATATCTGTATATTTATTATTTTAATAAAATTTTCACAAAGCCTTCGGCCCATTCAAAGCTCTATGAAAATGCATTTCTTCTTCGCACACATTTCCTCTGAACAACCAGCTTGACAGAATCGCCTTCGCACAACTCCCTCTACATAGATAGTTTTGTAGTTGAAAAGAGATTAATAATTGAACTAACACCAAGAACTAGCATGTACTAGCTCCTTCAAATGAGAAGATTGATTTGACTCACTTCATTTTACCAAAAAACACTTCTTCTTCACACAGATTGAAAACATTGTTTATTTATCAACCCCGTCTATGCAAAGGAGCCCTAGTTCTCCCACACAAGCTCCTTAATAATATTAATTAGATAGTTTTCTCGTCATTGGGCCCTCTACAAAAAACCTACAACTGCATCATTTATCGCATCACTAAGCAGAGCTCTAACATAACAGTGTTGTGCAACTTCATGTTACATGAATTAAAAATACAATTTATTTAATATTGCATACTTTTGTAGTTCAACAATTACAATAATTATTAAAAAATGATATTATTTCCCTCTGCACCCCTGTTAGTGTCAGAGCACCCCATCTATGCAAAGGACCCTCAGTTCTCCTACACATACTCAGACCTCCACACAATAAACGTTTGCCACAAAAAAAGTGTATCAATTACCACATTATTAATCAGTATCATAACACTCACTAGGAAAAGGACCCCATTTCTCCTGCTCATACTCCTTACTTTGCACAACGAAACATGATAATATTAATTTGACATTTTTTCAGCCCCCCCTGCTCCGGAGGCCTATCCAAACAACCTATATAAATTGTAGGAATTTACAGGGTAACTTCCTCAAACAGAACACCAAAGGACACCGCTCACAAACAAATCACAGATCAATAGACCAGTATTTTTGACGTGGTTAAAACTGTCAAAGAGGGAAACAGTCCACGGCCTGAGCCAACGCGGGCCACTTCAAGCAATTTATTAATAAAAGAATGAAAATTTACATAATCTTCTCTCGTTAATAGTTAACCTACAAATGACCCTCCATGCGCTTTAAATAGAAATCAAGTACCAATCGGGTGTTAAGCCACGGATCAAGTGTCGGTAATACCGAGGAGAGAATGAACCATCGGATCACTACACATCGTGATCATCGGATTGTAAGTTACAAATGTACATAGTAAAGAAACAAACTTTACTTAACTCTATACTAGACCAAGTTATACTTAAACTATTTCCTATGTGTCAGAATATCTTAACATCCCCCCTTAAGAACAACTTGGGATAGGATTGAAGGATTTACAAATATGACACAATAGGAGAAGGAAGGAGGCACTAGAGTCTATCCCCCCTTAGTGACTTCCTGAACTCCAACCATAAATCGATGTTTAGTAAACTTCGCCTCTGTGAGAGCCTGTGAGAGCCTTTGTAAAGATGTTTGCAACTTGGTCATCTGTTGAACAATATTGCACTTCAAGAACATGGTCATGAATGATCTTTCTGATGAAGTGCATGTGTAGTTCAATGTGTTTGCTACGCTGATGTTGGACTGGATCTTTGCATAGTTGAATGGAATTTTGATTATCACACCAAAGTGTAGTCGGATGCTGCTGCTGAAATCCAAACTCTGATAGGATCTGACGAAGCCACAAGGCTTCCTTACTAGCTTCCACGACACCACGATACTCTGCTTCTGCGAAAGAAAGAGAAATGGCACCCTGTTTCTTACAAGCCCATGTAATAGGTCCTGAACCAAGAGTGAACACATAACCGACAGTAGACTTCCGATCATCAGGGTCACCAGCCCAATCAGAATCAGTGAAACCAACCAATAGAGGAGATGCTCCAGCACTGTAATGAATCCCAAACTGAACTGTACCTCGAACATAACGAAGTATTCTTTTAGCTGCTTTCCAATGACTTTCACGGGGCTTTTGCAAAAAACGAGCAACAAGGCCAACAGCAAAGGAAAGGTCAGGACGAGTATGGGTTAGATACAAAAGTTTTCCTACAAGTTGACGGTATAAGGTAGCATCAACTTCTAGGGAAGTACAAGTGACTGAAAGTTTGACTCCAGATTGAAAGGAAGAAGGAGTTGGCTTACAATCTTCCATGTGAAAATGGCCTAGAAGATCATAGGCATACTTGGATTGGGAGAGGGAAGTACCTTCCTTGGATTTCAAGACTTGAAGACTGAGAAAATAATGTAAGTGTCCTAAGTCTTTCATTTCAAACTTCTTTTTAAGGTTGGACTTCACATGGTTGATAAGGTTGGGATCACTACCAGTGAGGATAAGATCATCAACATAAAGAACAAGAATGATAAGAGACTTTCCTGCTTTCTTGGTGTAGACAGTATTGTCAGAATGACACCTAGAAAAGTCAGATTTTAAAAGAAAGCTATCCATTTTGGCATACTAAGCCCGAGGAGCTTGCTTGAGACCATAAAGGGATTTCTTAAGCCGACATACAAGACTGGAGTCTGTTTGTATAAATCCAATAGGTTGTTCCATATAGATTTCTTCATGCAAGTCCCCATGCAAGAAGGCGGATTTAACATCCATCTGATGGACTTCCCATTTGAAAGAGGCAGCAAGGGAAAGAACAAGGCGGACAAAGTTCATTTTGGCAACAGGGGAGAAGGTTTCAGTATAGTCAATGCCTTCAACTTGTGAAAAACCCTTAGCAACAAGACGAGCTTTATGTTTATCAACTTTCCCATCTGGTCCATACTTAGTTATGTAACTCCATTTGCATCTAACAAGTTTTCGTCCCTTTGGTAGAGGAACAAGATCCCATGTATCGTTTGCCAATAATGAACGATATTCTTCATTCATAGCTGCATCCCAATTTGGATGGCCTGAAGCTTTTGCAAAGGTGTCAAGATCATAATTTGTTGAGGCTTGAGCCAGTAAAGAAGAGGCTCTATCGAACTGAGAATGTGTACAGCGCTGATCTGTAGGATCACCGGCAAGATCACCTACTGCATCCGAGTAGCATGAACCCATTTTGGAAGTGGAGGAGCTGAAGGAGGATCTTGAGAAGGTGGGGGAGGATTTTCATCCTCGCTTTCATCATTTGAAGAAGAAATATGTTCAAAAGTAGAAGAGATAGAGAGAGGTGGCACATTCGGCAAACTAGGCTCGTATGCCGATATATTTTCAGCAAACTTTACATCTCTTCTAATGATAACATTTTTGGACTTAAGTGGAATAAGTTTATATCCTTTGAAATCTTCAGAATATCCAACAAAAATACATTTTTCACTCTTAGGTTCTAAATCTTTATGTTTCTCATCTGGAATATGGGCCCATGCCTCACTTCCAAAAACATGAAAGTGACTTACATATGGTTTTTTAATTGAGCTCCATGCTTCTTCTGGAGTGATATTCTTTAAAACCTTAGTAGGAGTGCGATTTACTATGTAATTTTCACAGTTAATTGCTTCTGCCCAAAAATTAAGGCAAAGTCCTTTAGATTGAAGCATACAATTATCCATTTCCTTTAAGGTGTGATTCTTCCTTTCAACTACACCATTTTGTTGTGGAGTATATGGAACAATATGTTGTATTTGAATTCCATTCTCAGTGCAAAAGTTGATGAATTTGTTGTTAACATATTCTCCGCCATTATCGGATCTTAGCTTAAGAATTTGATGTCCAGATTGTTTTTCAACAAAGGCCTTAAAGGCCAAGGACATGTTAAATACTTCACTCTTGATTTTTAAGAAGTATACCCAAGAGCATCTGGAGAAATCATCAATGAAAGTTAAGAAATACTTGTTGCCAGAGAATGAAACAAGTGGAAGTGGACCACATAAATCAGTATGCACAAGTTGTAAAGGGGCTGAGGCATGGCAAGAGGCACATTTTTCAAAACTATCCCAATGATGTTTTCCGAGTACACTTTCGGAACAAACACCATCTATGCAAGACCTGTCACCATATTTTCTTTACATAGATTCTGAAGGGAGCGATAATTTAAGTGGCCAAATCACTCATGCCAAAGTTTGCTCACTTCATCATTATGAGCAACAAATACCGAGGGAAGATTTGATGACCCAAAGTTGTTAAACTTATACAACCTTGTAGAATCATCAGCAACGTCAGTAGCTAAAATCTGTCTAGGATCTCTTAGGTCCTTAATTACAACATCATGAGGTGAAAATTCAACGATTTTACCTTCACCTGAATGAGTTATCTGATATACAGATAGAAGGTTGCAGGATAAGGTTGGAACATATAATACATCATTAAATTGACCATTGTCTATATGAACAGTTCCAGTCCCTACAACACTAAGAGATCTATCATCACCAACATATATATTTTTGGTGTTACAATCATTTAAAGAAGAAAACATGGCTTTGTTTTTGGCCATGTGATAAGAAGCTCCAGAATCAATGAGCCACTCATGAGAATGAGAGGAAGAAGATACATTTAGTGCATAGCCAGACCGAGATGCTTGACAACCACATGCAGAAAGTGCCATTCCTGAAGATGAATTTGAAGAGTGCTCCAAATGGATGTTATGCTTCTTCATTGCTGCTTCCAAGGCTTCCATCTTCTTAAAGCATTTAGATTCTAAGTGGCCATCTCGATTACAAAAGTGGCAATGTCTATCAGTCTTCTTCCCTTTGTTTTTATTTGCCTTATCATTCTGGTGAAATGATTTTTCATTTTGAGGCTGAAATTGCTTAGGACCCTGGTTTGGTTTAGGACCATTCCTTTTAGGATACGACTTCTTAGGATTCTTTGAATTTTGGTGCTGCTGGGCGGCTAACGCTTTCTTAGAAGAGTTTCCAAGATTAAGAAGACCAAGGTGTAAGAGTTTTTCTTGTTCTCTTATTAAAG